>JAWNPY010000075.1:0-95083 GCA_035078625.1 Scaptodrosophila scaptomyzoidea
CAAATTTGGAAACAATCGGATAATAAATGTAGAAGTTATAGCCGAAAGCATTTGCACTGTGCTTGTTGCCCATGCCTATGATGAGGCACCACTCAGAGGCGTACAGGGTATTTAAAAGTCGTGCGGAGCGCGACTTTTCCTCTTTTATTATTTTTGTCTTTCCGTCATGTCCTACAAATTATATAATTTTTCCACAAGTAAATATAATAATTATATAGTAGGTAGGTAATTTTCCAAAAATGAATTTTATGATCAAAGACTTTCTTCATACAAATATTTATTAAACTATCATATCAATTTTCACAATAAGAAAATTAAGATAATGATGCGTGGAACATTTTTGTTTATCAGTCAAAAGGTGAAGTCGCTGTTTTTAGATTTATCTGAAATTTCTTCGTTGTTTGTTTTTACACAAAATGGAAAATCCGATTATTATTTTACGAAATTAAAAAAATGAACGAATTTTTCTTTTCATTTAATATTGTATACCTTATATATTTATTTATATGTAGATAGTAAAGAATTTTGGAATATTTTTTATTTAATTAATTATTAATCTACTATAATTTGTGAGTACGAGCTGTCAGGGCTTGGGGCTCGAATTTTGGAATAGAATTTTGTATTTGTTAAAGATTTTGGTAAAAATTGATTTGATGCAAATCATATCTTAAAGGCAAATACAAATATTCTCACTCCATTCCCTGTTTATGCATTTGGCATGTGGGAATGAAAAGCATTCGCCTTTGGCTTGAGAGGATTTTGTTGATTGCTGTGAGTAGCCCGCATAAATGAAAATCAGCCTATCGAATTTTTGGCCCAAAGGCTTATTTGTTTCAACTATTCGTTTGTTTGGTTGTTTGCTTATTTGTATGTGGATGTGTATGTGTACCTGCATATGTGTGTGTGTGTGTGTGTATATGTGGGCAAAATTGCATTTGTGTCGACTCAAACTTCCACTTTGTGGTGGTTGCTCATTTGTGTGTGTGTGCGTCTATTCATGCTGATTTTAATCAACAAATTTAACGTGGCCATTTGTTTGTCATTTACAGTTATTGCTGCATAAATAAACAACAATGTATTTTGTGTGTTTGTGTGTGTGTGCGTAAACTTTCCCCTGCTTTAATTGACAATTATGTGCACATTTTGCATGTTTATAAAATTATTTTATTTTTATCGCTCAATTTTCAACTTGAAATAAAATTCATTTTATTTGTAAATGTACAAAAAAAAAACGCAAAACCAAAACTTACTTTTTAACCTAAGGGAAAAGCCAACTTCGGGGCACCAAAGTTGACAAATCTATTACACTTTTGTTGCAATGAGAGTTTCATAGCAATCAAATTGTGTAGCAGTAACATTTAGAGTTTTGTGCTAATTGTCGTCTTCTTCATGATAAAATGAATAAGTTTCAATTTTAAACAAATTACTACCACTTTAATCAGATTTATTTTTCCCCTCACTTTAAATTAATATTTTAATTTTAAAATTAAAAAGATGCGGCAATAATTTTTAAAGTTATTAATTAATTGTTATCAGATTGATTATTTTGCCCATTGTGCGAGTCTAACGGGATAGATTGTGGCTAGTTTTACCAACAGCAACAACAACAACAACAAGCAAACCATTGAAGCAAAAGCTCAGCGCAGAAAATTTTTTCTATTTAATTAAGCGGTTTAAAATGACAAAAAAAAAGCAAAAGCGCAAAAACAAAGGCAATAAGAAACACCAAAAATTCACAGTCCGCCTGACTTTCAAATGCCCTGCAATCTTTTCAACTGCCTAAAAGAGAAGAGGGTGTAAACTTAATCTGCCTAAAGATCCATAAAAACAAAGGCAATGCTTTCTTCTCAATGTTACATATTTCTGCACAGACCTAGAATGCCCTAAAACTATTTGTATGTACGTGTAGAGTATAAAAATGAGAATGCCAGGCAAGAGGCGGCAAATGCTAAAAAGTAATTAAAGCAAACGGTGTAACATGAACAAAAACATAGTTGTGTGTGTGTGTGTGTGCGTTTATGTTTGGCATTTGAATAGCGGCTTTGAAGTTTGACTATTTCTAACCAGCGCGCTGCAGCGCTCGTTATCGTTAGTGCGAGAGTTGAGTGCGGGGGAGGGGGATAGCGATATTTAACGGGGCTGGCAATATAGTTGACTTTGGGTAGGGAGAGAGAGAGAGAGAGAAAGAGAGGATCAAACAAATTTTTGAGTAAAGCACGCTTTTATAATTTGATTTTTTTTTGTTGTTCTTCCTTCTCACACACGGATGAGCGACCGAGTTTGAAGAGAACCGAACCACATTATCCCAATTATTTTTTCAAAGGATTAAAATTAAATTCCATTTGGTTTTGTTGGTTGCGAAAATGTGAGTCGAAACAAGCACATGAAATTAAATCAGCGAAAAATCAACATAATTAAATTAATTTCTCGTTTCGTTTCACATTTTCGAGGCTCAGGTAAAAAATAACAAAAAAAGGAAACGCAAAGCTCGGATAGAGACAGAAAGAAAAAACCATAACTGAATTAACTTTGAGCCAATTATGCGTGTGTGTGTGTGTGTTTCATTTCATAGAACGAGAGAGAAAGAGAGAGGGAAAGAGAAGAATTCCACTTAAATACTTTTACTCTCCCAACTATAAAAATTTCACTTTTTGATTTGTTTTTTTTCAGCAATGCAATAAATGAACCATTTGATTGGTGCCATAGCTCAATTAAAATTAAATCTGCCAACATTTTTACTCAGCTACTCATGCGATTTACTATTTCCAGGCTAACACTTTTTATTAAATTACATTTGTGTTTTTTTTGTTTAATAGATTTCATGTCAGTGTTTTAAATGTTTTATAAATTTATAATTAAATGCTTGCAAGGCAAAGCACATTTTTTTTTAATATTCCTTGATTGATTCTACATTGATGTTTGTTTCAGACAAGTTTGAAAAAAACATTTTTAGTTAAAGAAAATTAAGTAATATACCTAAAAAAGAATTATTTTATTTTAGGGAACTCAGCAACATTTTTAATCTATATTTGATAATTTGTCCCAGAGGATCATTTTAATTGGCCTTTATGATGATGATGATTTTATCTTAGCCTTGAACAAAAATTACCAAATTACACAAATTTTAGTTCTTCCGCAATGAAAAACGGCAACTTTTAGTCCTGTTTGAGGATTCGCATAAGTAAATCAATTGAAAGTCATTTATATGCGTGGAGAACTGTTTGTTCAAGTGGCGCCCAGAGTATTATTTTTTTTGGAAATGGAAGATACACAGATGCTGTCATAAATACAACACACACACCCAAATAGTCAAATGAAAAACCCACATGATTCAAGGTGTAAGTCAAACTCCAAGGCGTGTCCTGGTAGTCAAAGTTTTGAGAATATGGCCATTCCATTGTTTTTGTTTTTTGTTTTTTTTTTATTTGTCCTCTCCGACCAAGAAACTCAGCTCTGTTTTCAGGCCACGAGTGATGAAGCAGCATTTTATGCGCAAATGTAAATTAAATTTTTACGGAATTGTAAAAGGGAAAAGGCGGCGAGGCGGAACGAAACATACACAAAACGCACAAAACAAAAACTCGGAATACTCAGAACGGACAACACATTGTCAAGGGGCGGGAAATAGGGAAAATCGCAACTGCTTGGCATTTGTCTGGCCCCTTTGGATACACTTTCCCAGCCACAGAAAAGAAAACAAAACAAAACACAAAATAAAACAAAAATCTTTGCTCTTTTGGGTTTAACGAAAGAACCCATTTTAAAATAAATATTTAAAAACGAATGACTAAATGCTAAATTATAATAATTGTTTAATATTATTAAAAAAAGAAAAGACAAAAAAAAAGAGTATATCCTTTTAAGTGAACATTAAAGTTTGTTTGGCTTCCGCTTTGTTTTTGTTTTATAATATTATTGCTTAAAATTTTACGCTAAGAGCCATAAAGTATTTTAATGGCCGCATAAAATTGGGTTTCATGTGGAGGAATATTTGAAAATCTGAAAGGGGCGTGGCAGGACAACTCAGCGGAGGATAAAAGAGAGTCCTAAATCTGTACGTGTTGTTTCTTGTTGCGATTCATGTTCTTTCATGATTTTAAAAGAAAACCACCTGCTAACTTTGGGACAGTGAAGTTTATATACTTTTTTTCAGCCGATTTTGATGATTTTTAGCACCCTCATAGAATGGAATAGGAAATTTTCAATACATAAAATTGGTGTCAATCGCTTGATAAACCACCAAGTTATGGCCATAGCCGATTACTAGATATAAGTCAGCTATTTGCTTAAAGGTAGTCTTAGAACTAAGCGACTTTTGTTTTTGAGAAAAAGGTAAATAAAAACAATTTGGCAAATGAAAATAAGAAGATAAAACAAATCAGACCAAATTGAAGGAACATAAAAATTAAAAATAAATTGCCAACCGTCAATGTTATAAACCACGATTCAAAAGCAATAAACCTCTAACAATAAAACACTCTTAGCCTTTTTAAAGTAAACCAAAAAATAAGAAAAAGATTAGGTGGAAATCAGCTGACTATATCATATAGTTTACCGTTCCACTAAAAGCGTATAAATCGGAACCGGAAATCGATGTCCACACACAGTCGTCAGTCTGACTTTCTCCCTTTTTTCTTTTAGTTCCGTTTGCCCACAAAGGAGCACGTTCCATTTGTCCTTTATGTGTTTGTGCTGTGGGTATTGAATTTCATCACCAAATTGTTACTGCGATTATTTGATTTGTTTAATTTGGCTCGGGTTACTTTCATTTCGTGTTTCACATTGCATGTTTGTTTGCATGTTAGTGTGCAATATCCTTGTTGGAAAATGATACCATGTATTATGCATGTATTGGACTCAAACACAAACATAAGTAAATAATAATAATAATACAATAAAAAAAATAAAATGCGTTCATGGAATGAGCTGCTTGAAATGAGATATTCTTCGAGATATTTTTAAAGTTTGGCATATAGAATTTATTTAGAAGTCAATCAGAGAAGTAAGTAAAAATCTATCGTTCCATTTTCTATTGGTGTGGATTATATAAATATAGGGTTTTTCCAATAAGAAGTGTTATTTTAAATAGTCGTCTATTTTGGTCGGAGAAAAATATAAAATATGAATAAAAATTCGAAATTAAAGAAACACACATTATAATTATAAGTCGATATAGTTTGTAGGAATTTAAATTTAATTTCATTTCTGTTTTTATTGTTCCACCTTAAAACGAAAGTACACTTATCATTTTCGTTCAGCTTTCCCCCCCTTAGCTCGGATTATGCCAGCGAATCTAAATTTGAAACCATTGAACCCATAAAAAAGCATAAAATCCAAACTAAGCCCTCCGTTGGCATACCGGGAATATCGCGAAATTCTTCAGAATGCTCCGGTAAGCTTATTGTCAGACGCATTTGAGTTTAAGTAACTGAGCATTTTGCATTTTGTATTTTTGCCAGATTTGATGGCTGACTCATTCATTCATTCATTCATTCATTCACCTACTTTTCTTGCATCCGCACTTTTTTTTTTTTGTACTCTATACACAACAGTTACAAACAGAGTATATTAACTATTGGGAATATTTTTTAGCATGGAAAATAAATATTATACTTACAACTTTACTCCACTTAATTAACTAAATAGAAACAAGTTCAATTTGCAGGCCTTATTTAAACCTTAAACAATTTCAAGAAGAAATTGAAATAACAGAAATATATATAAATGATGGTTCAATTCTTTCCAAGTTTCATAAACTTATAATTTATCTTTGTATATATGAAAAAACTAAAAATAAAAGAGTTTTTTGTTAATGAGACTTGAATGTTTCTAAAAGTAGAATAATTGTGGGTTGGGGGAGAATTCAAATTCAAGATCAAGACTGATTTTTTATTATAATATTATTAATTATTAATTTTAAAATATTACAAATTAATAATCATTCTAAAACTAACATTAACAAAAGAGCACTAGAATCATGGGCCTTCGGACATTTGATTCCATGTCTTTTCTTTATATTTCGAACACTTGGATAGGTCCGTACTCCAAGAAACTGGAAGAAATACCTTTTAAGGACCTAATAAAAATGTAATAAAAAGTTTGCATAGTCAAGACTTTGAAAATCATAGCATTTATGTAAATACGTAAATCATATATAGAGTATATAAAAATTAACTTTGCTGAGTTTCAGCTATTCCTGTATTTTTTCCCTGCTTTTCTCACTGTCATTGAGTAACTTGCTTACTTACTGATTTACTCAGAGCCAGCGCTTCCAGCTTCCCATACACAGGAATAGACAAGAAAGAAAAAAGAAAACTCGTCGCCTTATTCTTGTTCTTGTCTTGTCTTTAGCCACTTTTCGTGAGCTTTTGTCAATTTTGTTGAAGGCGTTTTGTTTGCCACGGTGCGGCACGGTGGCACGGCATGTGCATTGATGTCAGAAATCCGTGCGATGGCTGTCAAATGTATTACCTTTTCCTACTTTCGTTTTGAAAGTGTGTAGAAGTAGATACCAATTTTTTTTTTTATTTTTTGTTTTTCTCTCTTTGCCAAACTTTAAACATGGCAATGTTGCCAAGGCATCAAGACTTACAAATGAATAAAGACACAGTGAAGGAGACATCGCGACAAATGGACTGAGAAATAAATACTAGATAGAAAAAAGTAGACAGACAGGAATATGTCTGTTTCTAGATGCAACTTTGATTTCAATTGTGCCAAATGAAACTTTACAACCGAAAAGACGACGATGAGTATCATGAAAACGAATCGGCTTTTTAACTGTTAAAGGAATCCACTCATACCTGGTGCAAAACTCAAGTCAAGTCTAGAACCCCAAGTCGCTTAATGTAGTCAACAAAAGTAACAAAGTAAACCTAAAAAATTGCTGAATACAAATAGGTACAACCATCCTCAAACTTGTCACCAGGCATTTCGGTAATGGTAATGGCACAAACAACTAAATAATGATGAGAAATTTGTTGATCCTATAAAAAAAAACCAAGGTGATGAATGAACACGACAAAATTAATTATCACTCATTCTAAATTTATGCTTATTCCATATAAATTTCATTTCATTTATTGAATTTGTTTTAAAACAATATTTAATATTTAACGGCGCCCCGCGGCGTCAATTTTAAAAAATATCTACTTGAATTTAAAAGGTTTGATTTTATTTCATTCGTTTTTTTTTGGCCATAAATGAAGATGATAATAAGTAGGTAATATAATGACTTGTTTGTTGATAACACAGGTCTACAACAAAAAAGCTTTTTCGGAAATTTAAGCTATTCTCAATGCTCTCGACTGAATCCAAATATGATTTCCGTTTTTTTCTATCTCATTATAATTATATATAATCTATAATGAATGGAATTCATATAGATGAAGGAAATAAAATAAATCATATAATCATAAAGTAAATTTTGAAAATCTTTTAATTCTTTGATGTAATATGAACAAATGTAGGTATTTTTAATTTAATTAGTTAAAACAATGTATATTTTTTTTTGGGTTTAATTGACCTTTTAAACTGACGGGTAAGAGTTGCACTAAATTATATAAATGTAGAACCTTAAAAGTAATTTAAAGACAAATTCATGGATTAACATTTTCGCTGACTTTTCAACCCATTCATTCAATTAATGTTGATTACAATTTATCATAAAAATGCAAATTGATCACCCTGAATACATATATATGGGGGATAACAAGCAAAGTCTGTCAAATCGGGTCAACCAAGAAAATCCTAAATAAACAATTGGTCATCAAATTTAATTTGTGCGTTTTTTGATGATGTTCAACAAAACAGTAAAGAGCCAAACCAAAAACCCAAAGTCGTTTTCCCTCTGCTGGGTTTTTTTTTTACTGGCCCGTTAACATTTTCAACACCAATTTGTTTACATGTCCGACCGACCAATCCGCCCGTCCATATCTACACTGGGCTGTCCCGGGTCCCGGATTGGCCTCCCTCGCTTGATGGCGTTATTTATTGTTATCAGACGCTCGAGCACATAAAACATTTTATCACTTGCCAGAGCGGCGCTTCGGTTCGCTCCTGGAGCTCAATGCACATTTCGTGGTGGTAAGCTGGAAAAACAAAACAAAATGAAATGAAACAAAAAAATGATTATGCGCCGGCTCCTGTCAAGCCTAGACACGGCCAACCCCGGGCAACTCCGGCCAGAAACTTCATCACTCAATGCACAAAGTGTTGAATGTGCCAGGGCAAAAGTAAAAGTTAAACGGAAACGGATATAACGCCTTCGTCCTTCAAGCAATTTGTGCTCTCGCTGGACCGACAGCGACAGCGAAAGGAAGCAAATGGCAATCGGAAAAGGAAATAGAAGAGCAAAGATGCAAAAGGACGAAAGGATGAACACTGAACATTAAACCATTGAGAAAGCAGCCAACAACTCTAATAGTTTTTTGCTTTATGCTCACTTAGCAATGATTAATTAAACCTCCCAGCGCCTGCCTAATGGTCAAACTTCCAATCCATTCTTAAGATATGGCGTCCCTGTTCCAGTCCCTGTCCCTGCCCGTTGACCTTGGACAGACGTTAGTCATTATTATTATTATTGTTATTGTTGTTGGGTTGACGTTGGCGTTGGTTGAGTTCGGTTTGGGTTGACTAATTGGTTTGCTTTGGAAATGAAAAATTGCCCCTAGGAAAATGGAAAACGAAATGCGATAGAATGGAAACTCCGTCATATTGACTGAGTGATGATGAAACATGTTTATGACCTTGTCACCACCAACTTGAAAACTTCAGGTAGTTTATGAAAAAATTAATTGATGATTGATTCTAAACGCTTGTTGTTTTTAAAAAACATGCAAAATTTGATCAAAGCAAACAAATTTTGCTAAAATATAATAAGCATAAACTGCAAATGCTACAAAACTCTGATTACCACTGTGATTAAAAAAAAAGAAGCATTTATTCTCTCAAGGTTAATTTTCCTTGTATTTTGTTTTTTACATTCGTTGATTATTACAATACAATTTTCTTTGGCGCAATATTCTTTTATACACATTCTTTTAATTTTTGTTCTATCGTTTACTTCACTCTGCAAGTGAAGCTTTGAAAACAAAACAAAACAAAAAAAAAATTAAAAGCTGGTGCGCAGAATAGCAGAACGAATGAGAGACGCCCAGGAGAGAAATTAAGCTCAGCGCGCTCACAGCACACAACAAAAACTCAACATAGAGTTGATCTTTGCTGTGCTAGAACATTTGGACATAGAGAGAAATGACAAAATGATCTTTGCTGTGCTAAAACATTTGGACATAGAGAGAAATGACAAAACTACAAATGAATGACAGAAAATGGATATAAAGAAATAAAGTGGAATAATTAGAAATAAATATACCTATGTATTTTACATATATTAATGTAAAAGTCATTTAGTGTAGTAGGTGGGTAGGTAAAATGTAAAAAACGTTGTATTTAAATAAAACAGAATCCCTGATAAAGCCGACAAAAGCCAAATCGCACAGTGGTCCCGCTTATAAGAAATCGACTGCCACAAGTACTTTTAGTTTGAATACTGGTATGGAACTTTGTTAACGAGTCTCTAAAATTTTTATAATGATTTTGTTAAAAAAATTGGCCTACCCTTATAATTACAGTTTGGCTAGAGCCCTATTTTTGTTATCTCCGCGTTTATGGTGAAATAATGTATAAATTCTTTGGCTGATATACCGAAAGTAACATTACATTTTGTACATATAAAAAACAACAGTTGAAGGCAACTTGTAGCGTTTAAAAAATATTACTTACACATATGTACATCAAATCTATTAGGTACGTAAAATTATTTTCGAAGAGACAATTAGACAATTTTTTTCTACTAATTTTATAACTGGAAGCAGATAATATCTTAGTACATAATTTCTTATCACTAAAAAACATTGATTGCGATTATTTGTTAATACAATTGATTTTAGCTGTGATTATTTTATTTTATTACCTATATTTATTAATTGTTTACAAGCATATAAAATAAATACTATGAGAGCAATCAGTTCAAGTGAAGAAAAAATGGGGAGATAGAGTGTTTTTTTAAACCTTCCATTTAAAACAATTTCTTCAATTATGGTTTATAGTTTTACATATTTTAAAATTTTCTCCACTCCAAAATCAATGATAGTTTGGGTTGCGGGTAAATTCATGGAAATTTATTTACAAGACATCTCGCTTATAAATTAATACACTAGTTAGTCACAGTTAATTTAACATTCATAAGAAGAAAACTTATTTTACTTGGCTCTGAAAGTTTCACAAAGATTTCAGGATTCGATTAATGTTAATTTGGAAATTTTTGATTTTGTACCTTAATATTTGTATATAGAAGTATCCTAAACTTGATCGCAATACACCAAAGCATCAAAATGAGAAGCTTCAAAGGCAGAGTGGAGATTATTTTGGTGAAAGTGTTGCGGCATCAGCACAAAAGTAAACAAGAGTAAAGAGCATGGTTCATCGTCTTCTGAGTCGGTTCTATTTTCCTTTGCTTTCCTTTAC
The DNA here is from genome assembly GCA_035078625.1 of Scaptodrosophila scaptomyzoidea. Taxonomy (NCBI): domain Eukaryota; kingdom Metazoa; phylum Arthropoda; class Insecta; order Diptera; family Drosophilidae; genus Scaptodrosophila; species Scaptodrosophila scaptomyzoidea. Next base: position 10,528 of record JAWNPY010000075.1, read on the forward strand.
TTTCGCCTGGAATCAAACACGCACAATTTCAAACGACGAAAAAGATGACAAAGATGATGACGAAGAGGAGGAGGAGGAGGAGGAGCGAGATGAGGACAACAAGGGTTTCAACTCGACATGACTTTTGTTTGCTTATGACTTTAATGCCGCGTTGGCGTTTACATTCACATCCCCATCATTGACTGACTGTGTCGTTGTCGTACGCATTTTGTCACGTTCGGGCGCGATTTTTATCGCGTGCAAAACGCTCGGCACGGTGCCTTAATTAAATTCAATGGAGAATGCGACGGGGCTGAAATTAAAACAAAGCCTTCATCCTGCTGTACATACAAATATATATGTATTTAAATGTGTGTGTGTGTGTGTGTGTGTGCATATGTCAACAGAGCGACTTAAATAACAAAAGGTTCCGGAGCAAAAAACAATGGTGTTTGGGTCTCTGGATATTTTCAGACCAGGAACAACTAAAGATACAAGATACATATAAAAAAAAACCTTAAAAAGTCAAATTTCAAACGACATTTAACTACCCTGACTCATTGCAGTTCCAGAATTAAATAGTATCCAATGCAAAATTTGTTTCCTTTTACTTTTCCATATTTAATCGGTTGATAACTGTGAGAGATTGTTATTCTCAAGAATCAATGTTCAAGAATATATTTTTTACTTAATTTATTGAGTCCAAAAAATTTCCTTCTCTATGTTATCTCTTTTTGCATAGTTACATAAACAATTTTCATTCAATTCAATTCAAATTCAATTCACAAAAACAATTTTTTTTTGTCAGTGTATATTTGCATTTATTTTTTATTTATGTCACTTTAAAATATTTTTTTTTTCGTCTTTAAGCTTTTGCGCCAAATTGATAAACCGATTTAACATATTCTCTCAAATTGTTACGTATTCAATTTTTAATGCTTAAAGTTTTTTTTTTCCAATTTTAAATTAAAGAAGAAAGAAAGGATAACCTTTAAAATAAATAGAGCGGCTCACAGCTTATTTTATGCAGCTAGAATTTTTTTAAAACAAAACCTAAAATCGAAAAACTTTGATTGCACTTTTCTAATATTACATTTAACAAATAAAACGCTTAAAAAGAATAATTAAAAACAAAACTCTTCGCTTTAAGAGGAGAAAAAGAAATACAAACTTTGTCTTCCAGCTTATTTTCAGGTATAACTCAAAAATCGGACTCAAAAAGGTTCCAGACCATTTTTTCTAACCCTAACCCTTTTTTATGATTTACACAAATAGAATTTTCATCAACTAATTGGTTATAGTAAAAAGTGTAAAACAAGAAATGCTCCTTCTGCCTTCCACATCAAATTCATATTAAAGATTATCATACACATATAAATATTTTAGTTATTGGACGACCATTTGGACAGCTGACTCCCTGAATTGCTCACTGCACGTCATTGATATTTGAATAATGAAAAAAAAAAAAAATAGCAACAGAGTAAAGAGAAAGTGGATGTAAAACGGCAGGGCCAAAGTTTACATAGCAAACAATGTGCACTTCTGACAAATCAAATATAAACACACCCACGCATGGTCAAACCAAGCTTGGTCCCAAGTCACAGCTCCCAGACCCAGAAGTAGCCGCCAGCAGCTCCTTGATCCATTTTAGTCCTGTTTTTCGTTTACTATGTAGCTTAGATTGAGGCAACGGCAGCCAACCAACCAGTCAGCCATTTAGGATTGTGCATATTTCGTTACATTGATAAATCAATAAGTTGCCAGGCATCCACGATACAAACCACCATACTACTACATACTACATACAATATAATAAATTTGTTGAAGCCACCAAACTCTGAGGAGTGAGCGTTGCGCTTGGAATAACTTTATAAATATTCAAGGAGCAAGCTTGCTGGATAACTGCATGGATAGTTGGATGGATGGATGGATGGATTGGATGGATGGGGGACAACACCCAAATACCCAAGCTTATCGACTGCTCAAAAGCCATGCTCCTTTCACCTAGATAAACGAATTCGAGTGCCGGCATAAGCGAGAAGTCTTTGAGAACATGAACTATGGGCAATTGTGGATTCAATATGCTTACTACATTTATTTCCCTTCATCATGTTTACAATTCCACAAGTTTAAAAGACCTCAAGGGAGATCCAGTGGGAGTAGCGAGCTATTTTTTTTTCTTATTCAAATCATTGTACTTAAAAAAAAAAAAAACTACTAAAGAAATGTCTCAACTAAAAGTCAATAAATTTTCATGATATTTATAATTTATGTTATTTGGTTACATTTTATTTTTAAAATGTATATGTATATAGGAGTCCAACTAAAAATTATTATCATCCAACTGTCAATTAAATTAAAATCTAAAACACTTCAAATGCAAGTGTTCAAATATATAAAATATCAATAAAGCACAGGATTTATTGCGTAGACAACAACAACAACAACAGCTCATACAAATGGAAATGCAAATCCAAACCGTATGTCCTGCCTGTCTGTTTCTGTCTGTTTCAGTTCACTTCAATTTGTTCCCGTCCGTTGCGGTCCAGTCTGGTCCGGTACAGTCCGGTCCAATCCAATCCAGTCAAGTTCAGTCCTGTTCGCCTTTACACCTACACAAACGGTAAAATCTTTATTCGCCCATCATCCAGGACCATCGCATTTATGGGGAAACACTCCTGGGCACTTGCATATGTAAGTCTTTGGTCGTTGGTTGCACATTCACAATTTACATATACGTTTACAGAGGAATATGAAATCTTTTGTAAAATAAATAAAATTTGCCTGGTGCAAAATGACGCCAACGACTATGAAAACGACGGACCGACAACGAAAATGTCCTTGTTAATACATATGTATCATAAAGAAATTGTAGAAATGTTGGAAGTTAAATTCTTGGAGCAGCCATAGCCATCGTCAATCCGGTATAGCCAGCAGCTCAAACTCCTTCCCATAACCCCGTATTCCTTTACGGCCAGGGAGCCCAGGAGCCGTAGCAAATGTTATTTATTGGAATTGTATAATATATGTGACCAGAAGTGCACAACACATAAACGAAATGTAGTAACATCAGCATCCCTTCCGGATATTTGGGATCCCTATCCCTTCTCTCCATTGGCCAAATCCAATGGTCTGACCCTCCGGCAGAATATCTATAGCCAGCGACTGACATATGGATTGACATTAGGGTGAGCCTTGGCATTGTAAATCAAAACCGGTCAATGGGTTTGGTTTATGGAGCATTTGTAGGACAAAAGTAAGTTAACCATGTGTCAGTCGACAAAGTGAAAGTCATATAAAAAAAATAAATACCTACATAAAACAACAAGGACTTGGAAATTATGAATTGAGTTTGAATTGCCTGAAATATGTGGCTACAATATATTCTATTATTTGTTGCATTCACAAATATTCACTCATGCAATAGGAATTCAAATAAATTAAATAAATTTGTAGAAATATTCTAAATAAGAAAATTATAGATTTTAATTCTACGGCAATTGTATCCATCTCCATCCATTGATTTATACAGATTTTGATGTCGTTTTTTTTGAAAACCAAATAATCAATGTTTTCTATTTATAAGTTTAGGGCTCAATAAATGATTAATTGTTTTCCAAATAAAAGTTTAATAATTCAAAAGTTTGTAACGCTTGAACTTCTTGAATAATTGTTTTTTTTTTTTCTTACAATTTATGGCTTAACATAAACTTAATATATAAGTTTTAAAAAAATTAAGAACCTTTCAAATAAATATTGATCCAAAGAACAAATGTTTGTTTTATTTTCAACGTTGTTGAATGGATTTATCTTAAATTTTTTATTTACTTTACTTTGCAATTCATATCAGATTATCTGATGCTTTCAATCCCTGGTATTATTTATTATATTAATTAGTAATTAAAAAGAAACCTAAAAAACGAAGTTAAACACAAAAATAATAAATAAATTTTTAATGATCAAAAACACTTTTTTTTGGGAAAAATGGCCTCTATATTTATTTTTTCAAATTTTTCATTCTTCGAATGATATATCATTTTTCTAAATCGAATTTCAACTGATAAATTCACAGCTTAAGGAATGTAAGCTTCAACTTTGATTAGTCGTAAATGGATAATTTTTTCTTTGAAATTTAAATGATATTCAATTTTGTTCCGAATGTTTCTTAAATAAAATTTATTTACTGTCACACAGTGTAATTTTCCATTATAATTTTTATATCAAATAATTAATACTTATTAAACTACTTTCAAATTATTGTCCAGTATAAGTTTCTTCTGGCTGACAGGCATAATTTCTTACTTAGTTTCTCTGTCTTGTCCATTCAATTTCAAATTCTGTGTGGATATTCCTAGAAGTCCTTTGTCGGCAAAGTTAGTCAGTTTCAAGCCTTGCTGATCATTCATTTAACAAAACAGTGCTCAAGTTTTTCACAATTTATGTTAGCAAATTCCTAATCAACTGGAATTTCAGTTAGCCATCAGTTTGGTCTTGGGCTTCTCCGAACAACATACATACATACATACATATATGCAGACTCCATAGGTTTCAATGTGAGTGTCCTCTTTGACTCCTTTCTGTCCGTTCTTGGTTGTCCGTTGTCCAATGGAACGCCCAAAGCTCTCACGTTACTAGTCCTTTGGGCAACGACGCTTGTTCGCCTGGCAAGTGACAGCCTCACATGAATATGGTCCTGGATGGAGACCAACCGACTATTCAACTGTCTCTCTGTGTCTGTCTGTCCGTCTGTCTGTCTGTGTGTGTTACCTTTTTAAGCTGTTTTGTACGTTCGTTGGAGTTGTTGTTGTTGCTTCAGTTTCCCTTTACTTCACTTACCACTCGGGGGATTTTGTCCCAAAAATTTTCCATCGATTTGATTTATATGCAAAATATTTAAATTTTATTGCCAGTTTCCATATGCCTCGTTGGCTAACTGCCTCACTGCTTTATTGCCACGATTCTATGTCCACATGCTACGGCTTAAGTGAGATCGATAGTTGTAGTCAGTTTAAAAAAATAAATATACCTAAAATATATCTACAAACGTGTGCTTAAATACTTGTAGAGATATACATACGGTGGATTTGGAATTGGAAGAGACCAAAACAGCTGACATAAAGTGTTGCTTTACATATGTGGCTGTAGATTATAATTTATGCGGGTGAAATCGAAATTTAAACACAAGGCACAAGCGAATGCCACCATAACCCACAGGCGTACATTGTTGCAGCAATAGATAGTTTTTTTCTCTTTTTTTTTTTTGTTTTGGGTAACAGAGAAAGTGTTGTGTACCTGGGACCCTTTCTATTTTTGTTGTCTTGTTTTTCTATTGCAACAGCAGTTGGTGTCGTTGTTGTTTTTGTTGTTGTTGACAGCTCTTGGCGCTCATTGAAGTGCCCTCTACAGACAAGTGTGCATACAAGGATACTAGTAGCACTAGGTGCTGCTTGCTGGTTGCTGGTGGCTGGGTGCATAAAACGGCATTCAAGTCAATCGCCGCCGTCTGTTGCATATTTAGTTGAAGCAAAAATGGCAGCAGCAACCAACCAAGTCAATAGATAAAATTGGTGGACGCAGCTTGCAATTGCCACTGCAAAAGTCATCAGCCAAGACAGAGAGCGAGAGAGAGAGACGACAGAGGGATCAGTTACTGGTTGGCCTAAAGATTGGTTTTTTTTCCTTCTTCTTTTTTTATTAGAGCGCAGCTGCATTGGAGGCGGTTGCGTCGTCGTCGTCGTCAAATGGCGTGCAACTAATGAGTTCTGCCAACGCTGGCGCCATCTGCAAGGCGGCTGACGACGACGACGGTGGCGGACGACGATTGCCAAAAAAATGTCTTCAAACTCCCTCCGACTTGAACTTTTACTCAGAGTCAGAGACTTGAACTTTGGCCATTTTTCATTTTGCCACCCACAGCTCTCCACTGTTTTTTTTCCCCCCTTTCATCCTAGGCCCCATCACAGACATCTTTTGCCACATAGGTGGCGCATGAATCTCATAGCCAGGATGTTGCACAAGGGTCCAATTTGACAATTGTTCTATGTAAAACCTAAAAATTGAAATCATAAAAAATATCTTAAAATTTTCTACTCTTTAGGTTTTCTATATAGGATAAATATCAGCTTTCAAGATATTAATTAAGAAAGTAAGATTTATTTTTACAAGGTTATGGCAAACGTAGCAAAAAAAAAATGTGTTTTTCAAGTTTATATAATCTCAAATATCTCAAAATGCCGGTATTAAACTCAAATCAGCAAATTATCTTCATTTTTCTAACAACTAAAACTTGTTGAGTTGTGTAATTGAAAAACTAAAATTATATCAATCTGATTTTTTTGTTATGATTAGAAGTTTGCCCTTTTCTTGGCAATCCTAAGTTGGTTCTGATCTTCTTCAGGCAAAATAAAAAGTCAAAAAGTCCTTTGCTATCAATTTTCTTAAAGCTTAAGAAATTTTAATATTTTGACTTTACCAATCCTGTAAGTAAACATTTTTAAACACACTCTCAAACAGTTTGCACCACTGTGCATCGCTGGAGAGAGAAGGTGAGATTAAGTGTAAGGCGTTTTACGGCTGAAGGCGTGGCAAGACGTTGGCTTGAGTAAAATTATGATGATTGTTTGTTAGCTATGGAAATAATAAGGCAAGGCGACAACAACGACAATAAGAGTTACAACAACAATGACCCTTACCGGTCTCGGCCTCCAACGGCTTGGCCACTTGGCGCCAAGTCAAAATTTTCCTTCTGTTTTACATACCAAGTAAAAGGAACAGCAACAGCAGCAGCAGCAACAGCAACAATGTCAACAGCAAAGTGTCAACAACAAACCGTTTTATTTTTAGTTTAATGCAATTAGTAAGCAACTCGACGCTGTTTTGATTTACTTTCATGTTTATTCTCAGTTTTTGAGTCAAGTCGAGTCGAGTTGAATTGAGTTCAAGTTAAAAGTTATCCAGCATTAAGTTGTCACTTTTGTCCCCGGATCGGATGGATAACAACACTTTAATTATGATCCAAGATAATTTAATATGCAGGTAGATAAGCAACTTTTATCATTAAGAAGTAATCATATTTTTTTTACTAAATCAGTAAAATTATGGTAGGCATAAATTCAGTAAAATCAAACTAGTAGAAAATAAAGAGAATAAATGGCGCCAACAAGTATGCTACGAAAAAATTCATTGTACAAATTAAATGTGTAAACTTGGGTATTTTGAATTTTGGTTTTCTTATTTAAATAACTAGTAATGGTAGAGAAGTATAAAAAACATTTCTTGACTCTACTCAATGTCCTCTTTCGTTTGATATGCCATTTGTCCATATTGGTGCCGTTTTAAAAAATCATCAAATTTTGCAGTCAGTTGTATGGATTTTTTTGAGGGGCAACAGTTTTCTGCATATATCTTGAGAACCGCTTGAGATACTAAAATGAATTTGACATCTCCTGATTCGTCTGAACATGTCCTTTCGTTTGATATCCCGTTTGCCCAGATCCGACCATTTTTTCCTAGGAAAAACAACGAAAAACTAATTTAGGAAAAATAGCGGAAAACTAGCTATTTTCAGCTAGAAAAAAAGGACCATTAAGGACAAACGGCATATCAAACGAAAGGGAATTTCGAGGCAAATCAAGATATGCCAAATTTATTTCTGTACCTCAAGTGGTTCTTGAAATATATGCTAAAAACTGTTGTAGGTACTAAATATTTTTAAAGTGAAAACTTATTTATATATTGCAGGTATGTTTTTATAGTTGAGTTTCAGAAAGCCAATAAAAATCTTGCAATTTTCAATTGACTTCCACAAATTTTCTTATATTTTTTTATTTTTATTTATTTATTTTTTATTATTTTATTATAGCTGCCATACAAATAACGGTAAATAATAATAAAGCCCAGGAAACCAAGTTCGTTATCCTCTTATAACTGATGAATGAAAAGTTGAGATTTTTGAAAATCAAATTTGAAAGTTAACATTTTAAATATTTAAAACAGATTCATACTTTCAAATGTTTAATGTAAATTACATATTTAATCGATTTCAATAAAAAAGCAACAAGTTCTCAATTCGCCTGTACCTATGTTTTTTTTTATATACTTTTTATAGCCCCTTAAGATATGTGTATATTCAAAATCTAACACAATTAAAACTCAAATTTGGGGAAAAAAAAACCGAAACGGTTCGGTGATTTTATTCAATATTTTTTTTTAAATATTCAATAAGAGTTTAAGAGCATTGTTCACAAATATGTTTCAGGTGGCACAGAAGCGCACACTTGTTTCAAAGTACCTACTCATATTTAAAATAAAAAAAAAAACAAAAAATAATATAACCTACATTTGTGTTGAAATTATTTAAACTCTTGATTTTTATTCTTGATGCGGAAAAATTTAATGGACTTCTATTTTTTTGGTTTATATGCCTTACGTTGTTAATATTCATTTTTTTTTTGTTTGCTTTATTTTTTCCAAATGAATTTCTATTGTATTTATATAAAGTGAAAATAATCGGTGCATGCAATTTTTAAAATAATTTAAATTTTAAATAATATATACAAACCTAAATAATATTTTAATACAAGTATATAATAAAGTTCTGTGCCTTTGTATTTTATCTACTAACTTAAATTGGATAAAGAATAACCTCAAGGCTAATCACATGTCGAGTGCAAAGTAATCATGCAAAGATTATTGTTTACTTAGGAAATCGGGTTCCAGCTTGATAAAGCGTGATTATCGATGTACTAATACTGCATCCAATGGAGTCTTGAGTTGATTTCACCTTCATCTGCTGGATTGAAAACTGAGAGAATTAAAATGCTGTAAGCCAAGCAAATTGTCATCAGTCGATTCATCAAGTCTGGTAAAGCTTAAAATAAAAATTGTTGCTTGTAACTTTAGCCCATAGATGGCGCGCAGTTAAAGTGAAGAATATTCAAAACAGAGCGCAAATTTTCTGTTTTTAATCCTGCTGTTGTTGGTATTGTTGTAAACATGAAGCACTTGTTGGCTCCTCATTATTAAATGTGAACTCAAATTGGATACGGGCATAGCAATCGACATAAAAGTTGATTAACTTGGCGGTCGGTCCGATTCGGTTGCATGGTGACTAGCGTGTTTATAAGGTGGTCGTGATACTACATAAAAATTAATGTACTGTCACAAAATTGGCGGAAAATAAGCGAAAAGCTTAAAAAGTCAAATTCTGTTCGACTTTTAATTGCTCTATAAGATAAGAATTCGGGTATTTGGAATCATCTTAAAATTCAAGCCTTTGTTTGTTATTGACGGAACCAAATCGACTCGACTTTACATACTGCTCAGGAATATATATAGCTACATATTTTTAAACAAAGTTAGAATAGCCTTGTGCTTTATGTGTAGGGTATAAACACATGGCAAATGTTTGGAAAGTGCTTGGCATGAGAGTTCTCACTTGGGTGGGGGGAGATTGCAATATCAATAAAATTTAGCGGCGCGCCGCTACCATTTACAGTTATAAGCTGCACAGCGTTGCCAGATCTGCATGTTGTCATAAAAAAAATGCGAAACGTAACGTAACGTAACGAAACGAAACGGAAATAATGCCAAACGAAATAAGCTAAAAGCCTCTTACAAGTATTTTTATACGCCGGGCGCTTAGTGCTACCAATGTTGATGGCGATGCCAGTTGACGTTTGTTGTTGTTGTTGTCGTTGTCGTTAGTGTTGCTGTTGTCGCCCTCATTGTCGTCTGTTTTTGTGCCCCGTCTAATGCGACTTGAAAAGTCAACGACATCCGTTGCCTGTAGCGATGGCAGCGGAAGTAAAAGCAACATACTAAATGCGGTGCGTCATTGTTTTTACCATTATATATACCTATATATATATTTACAGATACACGCACTGCACATAAGTGAAACTGATGTTGAGGTTATGGTGGACACATTCTGTCCATTCCTCAAAGGTTCAAGGATAAGCATAAGATTCTATCAAATTATAATTTAAATAATCAAAATTATATTATATACCAATAAGAATTTGAAAACTGTCCGATATTTAATTATTTGAATGTAGAAAAAATATCCGGGAAGACGAGTTTAGTTCTGATTATTTAGTGATGTATCAATGATTAATTAATGATGTTTTAATTCGGGCAATTTAAATTCATCAAAATAGTCCCAAAAAAGTAAATAGTTCCCAATATCTTTGACCAGTTTTTCGACTTTCAAAATTTATAAAATTATCTTTTGTTCCTTGGAAAATATTGGAAATTTAAGGAAAACAAAAAAAGGACATATTAATAACATTCATAACTTTTTTGGTTTTTTCTTTCTTCAACAAATAAAAAATTGGTTACAGTTACGAAAACTTATATGATGTCTTTGGTTAAAATCTTTTCTTTGATTTTGTGGTATATAAAAAGATTGTTTTTTTTTCAGTTCATTCATATTTAATTTTAAATAAACTAATATTTAATTTTTACTCTTATTATCTTAATGGTTTCAATATGTTTACTTACTCTTTTATTTTTTTTTTTTTTGCAAGATTTCTAATTAAAGCTAGGGATTTTAAATTTTACGAAATTAAGAAAACTAAAAACAGAAAAATTTCTGAAATTTCAAAAATTAAAGATCTCACTATTTGTTCTTAAGACAAACATTTATAAAGGTTTTATTAAAAGTTTATGCTTTAATATTTTTATGTCGAAAACTTAAAGTCAGATTTTTCACACGATTATAAATTATAATATTGAAAATGAAAGGGTATTTCAAATTCGGCTTTTCTCTATAATTTTGGTTTTGTTGTTGCTGTTTTTTGTTTTCGACATTTAAGTGCTGCTTAAATATGAAAAACTAACTCGTTGTAGATGCTTTCGCTGCTTTTCATATTTTTCTGCACTTGACACTAAATTCACTTTTGCCCAAGTAGGTGCACTTCAAGCGCACTCAGTAGTACAGGCCACAACAACAACAACAACAACAACAATCCTCCCTGTTACATAATATACTCACACACACACACACAGACATATGTAGGTATGTTTGTATCTCTCTATGGAACTGGCAAGTGCACATAAGTACTCACACACACACACACACACACCTACTCACTTGTATATTTATTTTATTACTTAAATAAATTACAAAACGGTAGTCGGTTAACCAAAGCCAAATGGCTTCCACTGTCTGCTGCTGCTGCTGCTTCTGCTGCTGCTACAACAGCCTAGTTTGACGATTGACTGCAGTCGTCAGCCTCTTCCTGGCCACCCTTTTGTTATTCTCATATCCGGTCGAGATAAAAACCATAGTGGATGGTACGAGGTAATATTATGACCAGCCATGGCAATTCAACCAGGTAGAGGCACTTTGCTTTATTATAAACCAAATTGTTAACCCAGAAAATGCCAGACAAAAGCAACAGATGCATCTTCTTATACACAATATACTTATGATTCAATTAAATGAGAGGAATGTTTTATATTTTTAAAGCCAACAAATTAAATTCGTTTTAGGATCGTTAATGGATAAATTTAACTCGCGTATATCCAAGTGTTTTCAACTTTAATGCAGCATCTGCGTTTTACACTTTAAAATTAAATGTAATTGGCAGGTACCTAAAAAAAAATAGTTAAGTTCCTGGTTTAAATACAAAATTATTATTATATTCTATTTATATTTCATATACACTTAGCAACTATATACATATTGTTTTTTATTTGAACTGAAATTTTTAAACTTATTATCAGTTGAATTGTAAAAAATAAAAAATATTATACTAAAATAATTGCATTTTATTATTCTATATAATTATTGATCAGGGGCACTAGAGGAGTCAATCTAGCCATGTCCTTTTCTCTATCTGTAAACTGCACCAAAAAGTATGCTACGATTGTTTTAATTGTACGAATTAAATGTGTAAATTTGGGTAATTTGAAATTTGGTTTTCTGCAATTATTTCAAGAAATGATAATGATAGAGAAACATTAATGCCATTTCTTGACTCTACTCAATGTCCTCTTTCGTTTGATATGCCATTTGTCCATATTGGTGCCGTTTTAATAAATCATCAAATTTTACAGTCACTTGTATGGATTTTTTTTGGGTGCCACAGTTTTCAGCATATATCTCAAGAACCGCTTAAGATACAGGAAGAAATTTGACATCACCTGACTCGTCTGAGCAAATCCTTTCGTTTGATATCCCGTTTGCCCAGATCCGACAATTTTTTCCTAAGAAAAACAATGAAAAACCAATTCAAAGAAAATAGCAGGAAATTAGTTATTTTCAGCTACAAAAAAAGGACCTTCAAGGATGAACGGCATATCAAACGAAAGAGAATTTCAAGGTGGATCCTCATCCAAATGCAAATTATTTTTCAGTACCTGAAGCGATTCTAGAAATATATGCTAAAAACTGTTGTGCCCCAAAAATAACTTTGAAAAATTATGGCAAATTTGATAATTTAAAAAAAATCCACCAATTTGGACAAATGACATATCAAACGAAAGGTGAAATTCAGACGAGTTAGAAAATATATTTTATTTTTCAGTATCTGACTCTGTTCTCAAAATATAGGCAGAAAACCAAATTCCAAAATGTGGGTACTACAAATTTTGTTTTGATTCTGTTTTAATTCATTTGAAAGGCATTTAAATTAAATAAAAATGATATTTAATACTCACCTTTGTTTTTAAGATGTACCTTTGGAATAAAACACTTCTTGTTTTTTTTTTTTTTATGAATATGTATCTCCTTCTATTTACAAATTGCAGTTTATATTTGTTTTGTTTTTTTCTTTTAATTATTATTACTTAAATATGCTTTTAAGATTTCCACAGATTTTGACCAAATTACATGAAATGCTTTTTACTGTATTGTTTTATTATTGTTTTTGTTTTGTTTGTGTGTTATATTTTTGATTGTTCGATTCGAGAGGATTCAATTGAAAAAATTGTAATTTTGATTATGCGCCATTTCAAAAAGATACATACATAAATATTAGTATTTAATAAATTTGATATTGAATGATAAAATTAATTGATTGGAGTAAACATAAAATGAAATATTTATTCAGGAGCTCCGCCGATTGGCACCTGACTCCTGCAATCGTCCTTGCTTTTTAGCCGTAGTAGCTGCCAGGTGGCTGGGTGGGATAGCTTTTGGCGCCACCGGAAGAAGAAGAAGAGCCAGGATCGGAGGCACCACTGCCACCACCACGGGACGAGGGATTCTCACTGAAGAGGCCGCCAAAGTTCTTGGAATTGAAGATTTCGCCCAGACCACTGCTGCCACCACCGCCGCCGCCACCACCGCGATTGGCACTCGAACCGCCGCCACTGAGGAGACTGCCGAGGAAGCTGCTGGCACCGCCTCCACCACCGTTGGCGCCTGCTCCACCGCCAGATAAAACGGAGCCAAGGAGTCCGCCTAGAATGTTGCTGCCACTGGACGAGGAGGAGCCGCCGCCGCCATAGCCCCCACTGGGCTGATAGCCGCCATTGTTATTATTCGGCTGGTAGCCATTGCCACCGCCACCGCCTCCGCTGCCGCCTCCACCGCCCTGCAGGGTTTTGGCTATTTGGCCTGCAAGTATACCGGAAACTGCTTGACTGACTGCCGGATTAGAGAAAAAGTTGGAGAAGAAGCCGTTGCCGCTTTCCTTTTCCTTGGGGCGACCACCATGACCGCCATTGCCGCCATTCTCGTAGCCCGGAGCGTTGGGGGTGTAGCCGGGCATGGGGCGATAGCCAGCGCCCGGAGGCGGTTGATAACCACCACCTTGTGGGGGCTGATAGCCACCACCACCACCACCATTGTAGCCTCCCATACCGTTTTGAGGATTGTAGCCGCCACCACCTTGCTGGGGATTATAGCCTCCGTACGGATTGTATCCGGAGCCACCGCCATTATGGTTGTTGGTATTATCAGTGTTGGGAAGCGTGGGATAGAGACTATGACCGCCAGCCGAAAAGCCACCACCATATCCACCGCCACCACCGCCGCCGGGGTTACCATAACCACCGCCACCGTAGCCAGCACCGCCGCCATTGTTGCCATCACTCTCTGGCAGAGGAGCACTTGGGACTGGCGGAGCATAGGCGTTGTTGGTGTTGCCACTGCTCACTTTTGTTTTAGTGTTGATCGATATTTATCGATTATATTCGATTTTGCGTTCAAAGCAGCAGAGCAGAGCAGAGCGATGGGCAAAGGATTTAAGAGTTAGCCACAAAAGCGTGTGAAAAAAAGGGAATAAAAAAAAAAAGAAGAAAAACACAAAAATGCAAAATGTTAACAAAAATAATAAAGCGTAAATCAAAATGAAAATTGAAAAAATGTCAAACGATAAATTATAATTAAAATACATATGTTTTTATACACACCATTAGTTGAGTTTAGTATTTTTTTTGATTAACATGTTCAGTTATTATGGTAATTTGCTCATAAAATACTGTCGAATTTTACATTTCTGTTTGTTCTCTTTTAAATCTTTATTAAATCTACACAACTTTGAGTTTATTATTTTATATATTTTTTGCTTAGTTTTTATAAGTCTTTGCTGCCGTTGAATGCATTTAGTAAATTTCTAAAATTCATTTTATACATTTATTAATTTGTTTTTGCTTTTTCAAATATATGCATGTATATGATACACACTTTCTTATTCCTACAAATATTTACAAAAAAAAAATTATTCTTCCTTTGTATTTTCTTTTTTTATTTTTACAATACATTTTAAGACTTTTTTTTTAATTGCTGCCAAAAGTCACAAAAAATAAAAGGACACAAAAAAAAATACAAGTATATATGTATATGTATATGAACACATTATTATATATATACCTACTAATATATGTATATTATTTTAATTTGTTCGTTTCATGCATTCTTTTTGATTTAAAAATTGTTGGTTTTTAAAGTAAATTGTACAAATGTTTATAGTGTCTTTTTGTATAGTTTATGTATGTAGAATTAAAGCAAGCTAATTTTATTAGGTATATTATTTTTATGTGTGTATATGTTAATTTATTAATTTTAGTTATCATGCTTTGAAATGTATGTATTTTTACCCATTTGCTGGTTAATTTGAAAATTGTTACTGGTTGGTTGGTATCATAAAATGCTGTTAGTTTTCTTCTTTAGGTATTGTTTTCAATTTAATACTGCTGTTGGCTCTTCAGTTGAACATAAAATAAATACACCTACTCAAATGCATATAAAAAAAAAAACAATTGGAAACTGTGTGTGAACGGACGGAGTAAATATATATATTTTATTTCTTCTTTTTTTAAATATATGTATATATTTTCTTTTAATTTTTTTTATTATAAAACCTCATAAATTGTAAGCACCAAAGAGAAAACAAAAATACAAATAGGCATAATTTAAAACTGAAAATTTTAAAAGTTAACAGCAAAAAAAAAACGATTTATTTAATTTATATGTAAAATGCTTTTTTTCCACACATCTCATTATTTTATTCACACAGAATAATACGAAAATTTTAATTTTACGTTCATTTTTTTTTTACTTTCTTATTTTTCTATGAGAAAAAAGTAATGAAAAAAAAACAAATAAAAAGAAAAACATTAAAAATTTTTTTCTTTCAGTTTTAATATTTTAGGTTTCCTATTTTTATTTTTCAGCAGCTTTTATTTTATACAATTGTCATTTCTAGGCCTTTCTGTTTTCCAAAAGTGATCCAATGATTTGACAACTAATGACCCATATATCATTTTATTAATGTTTTTTTTCCTGTTTATTGATTTTTTTTTTTTGAATTTCCTTTTCATTTATTTTATTTTTTTCTAGTTGAAATTTTAATTTAATTCTTTTTTTTTGGTTTGTTACATTTTAAATGCTTTTAGTAAATTGATTTTTTTTTGTATTTTTGCTTACAATTTAAATTTGCAAATTTTATTTAAATAGCCCTTAATTATAATGCATTATTATTTCATATTTGCCAATTGATGCATGACCTCTTTTAATTCAGTTTTGTCAGGCATTTTCATAATTAATTTATAAATAATTAAATATTTTCAACAAAGTTGAATTTACTGGTTTGTGTGTGTGTGTGTGTAAAAAGAGATTTTCTTTTTTTTTTTCTGTCTTTCCGGAGGCAAATTACAATAATGTAATTGAATGTGAAAATCAAATTGGGTGAGAAATTGTATACCCTATAATACTAGGGCATTATAAGTTTAAAAAAACAATTTATTATTTTTTTTTCTTTACTTAATTTTGATTTAAATTTGATTCTGGTTTAAATCGTTTCAAAGCTTTTAACCTGAACAAAAATTCTTACTGGCCTTAACATTTATTCTAGTTTTCTTTTTATTTTTAACCAACATTGAAAGGAATACAATAATAAAAAACACAAATGTAAAGCTAGCATCATTTTGATTGAATTGCTTATTTTGTAGTACGTATCTAAAATTGGTTTTTGTTTTTTTTTTTTATTGAGTGTGTATGAGAGTTGTTTTTTTTTTTGTGCCTGGCGGCTCAACTGTTCAAATGAGCAACACAACAGCAACAACGAATTCTAAAAAGGACTTGAAATCAAGCACAGTGATTCAAACTTTTAGTATACCAGAAAAATGTTGTCACTGCTTTTAGCCGCACTAAAAATCACTGGTCAATGCACAAATATAGTAGACTAATTCAGAGACTAAAGCATATATATTTGACCGCAAATTCGAAACATCAATATAAATGAAATTAACATCAACATCAACATCAAAGGTGCCCGACCCATCAACCAACCAACTAACCAAGCAACTAACCAACCAACCAACCCACAGGATCCGACAGTCCTAACAATCTAACCAGTCATGTGAAAGGTTTGCTGTGCAACCATGTGTGTATGTGTGTGTGTGTGTGTGTGTTGTTTGCCACAGGCGGCTGACTGGACTGGACTGTGTACTGGTCAGCTTGGTCCTGGTTATAGTCTGAATGCTCTGCTTGCCTACTAAGCTCGAAATTAAATTCCAATTTAATTGAGCTACAAAAAAAAAGAGCCAGAGGCGTCGTCTGACTGACTGACAGACTGACTGATACATACATACACATAAATGACTGACTGGCTGGTCTTTTGGCTCTATGCATGAGTTTCAGTCGGCACACTATTAAATTGAAATTACGTATACGTACATATTTGGTATGCTGGTTTTTGTGTGCCAGACAAAGTACAATAAATATGAAACAAGCCTATGATCAAGTAGCCTTAAAGTATGTAAACAACGCAAAACAAAAGAAGCAAACTTTTGGCCCAAAACTAAGTTTCAAAATTGACTATTCAAACTTTGTTGTTGCTGTTGTTTCTGGTTGCTATTGCTCTTGTTGTTGTTGCCACCAAGCTGCTTTAAAAAAATAAATAAAAATATAGATAAAAAATCAATTAAAAAAAAATTTTTAATGTTCATATATTAAAATTGACAAAAAAATTCGAAAAATAAAAATTATTCAATTCGATCGATTGAATTACGTTCTGTTTTTGCTGCTGCTTTGATCGCTGATTATTTTGCCATTAAGTAGCAACACCAAGCCAGCTGCTGCCATAAACATAATTGTTGTAATTAAGGATGAGCCAGCTGATCGGCTGCTACTCATTGCACCTGAGGAGGAGGGATGAGCCTGCGTCTGGCGGTTGTACGGATTCTGTTGATTTTGGTTTTGATATTGCGGCGGCGGTTTATTGTACATATTCGGATTCTGATAGCCATTATAATTGCTGCCATAGGGGGCAAGGCCGCCACCGCTGCCGCCCAAGATGCCGGCACTGCCGCCGGGTGGGCCCCCAGTGCCAGTTGGGCCCGAATAGAACGGTTGCTGGCCGAATACGAATGGTGGATTGTAAGGATTCACCGGCTGCAGGCCATGCATGGGATAGCCAGGATTCAGGACGCTACCTGGATGATTGGGTTGAGGAAATTGTTGAAACGAGGGCGCTTGTGTTGGTGAATTATATGGGAATATTGGCATATTTGGTATTATGGGCATATGATGCTTCGCCCCAAACACATAATGTGGATCGATTCCACCAGCAGAGGTTCCCATACCAGCTGCTGCTGCCGCTGCTGCAGCGGCTGCATTGGCATTCGCATTGGCCTGGCTAGTGGAGCTGCCAATGCCGCTGTTGCCATTGTTACCGCCGCTGCTGCTCCCGCCATTTTGATTATTATTATTGTTGTTGTTGCTGTTGCCGTTACTGTTAGTATTTCCGCCATTTTGTGCTGCATTTGGATTATTATGCGTGTGCTGATTTTGATTGTTGCCATGCTGCTGGCCATGGCCATTGCCATTGCTATTGCCATTATTATTGTTATGGCCGCCATTGTTGTTATTGAAGTAGGTGTAAGTATTAAGTGTTGGATTCGATGAGGCTGGTGCAAATATGTTGTTCTCGGGACCAATATTTAAGCTGGATCCTGTTAGTTAGTTAGTTAATATGCAGCATGATTTTATAGAGTCACAAATGAGAACACCAAAATATGTTGAGAGTAAATGTTTAGGTATGCACTAAAATGTTTAATTATTCTCAGTTTAATTCAATTGCATGCAAAGTGAAAGCGATAACAATTGTTGCAATACCGATAACGATTCAAAATGTTCCCGTTACAATGACAATGAAATGAAGGGATGATTTCAATATTTTCATATATGTATATAGAAAGATCGACAGAGAGACAGAGAAATTAGGCATATAAAATTATACAAAATGGTAGGTAATAATTTTAAACGATTTTCGATTAACCTTGGGAACGGCGATAATTTTTTTTTAGCAATTCCTTTTTCATCCTTGGTTAGCTCTATTTGATTTGAATATGTGTGTGTATATGTTTGTATTTTTTCAAGTGGATATGGCCAAATTAAGTGCAAGCATTGAAAGCCCATTAAATTTGTGTAAATTGTTTTAGTAAAATTATTTAATTAATTATATAACTATTATAATAAAAAAAAAAATATATATAAATAAAACTAGCAAAATAATAAAATATAAAAATTATTTCTCTTGGTTCAAAACGAACAGACAAAGCGGCGGAATATCTAAGATTTATTTGCATTATCGATTACCAATTTATAACTAGAAAGTACTAGGAAATTTGTTTGGATATGAAAGATTTTAAAGACCTTTAAATTATATATATTCTTTACCAGAGGTGGGCTGAATTTGAGGCTGATCAAGTCTACCCTTTATGGTAATTTGAATCTTTTGGCAAGCCAAGAAAAGAGTCCTTAAATATGCAGTTCTTGTCAATTGATGAATAAGTCTTAATTATTAAAATGCCAGAACTTTTTTTTTTCACCATAAACCAAAACCTTTCCAATTCTATGCTTTTCGTCTCGAAATAACAAAACTGACATTTTAACCTTTATAAATAAATATCAACGGTGGAACAAAAAAAAATATCACTCGTTGCACAGTCAAAGTCAATTTATAAAACTTGAGAAATATGAACGTCAACTAAGCTAGTAACAAACAGTGACGTAACTTAAAGAAAAAACCAAGGATCTATTGGGATTTCTTTTAAGGAAATACAAATATATATAAACTACGCCACTGAATTCGCCATTCGAGACAAGCAAAATCAAAATGTTTTACTTCAACTTTTTCGAGTTACCTTCCGCAACTTGGCCAAAGATAAACGCGAGGCACGAAAATGAACCCAAGAAAAACTTTAGAAAGTACAACAATTTTGTGTGTGTGTGTGTAAAAGCAGACAAATAAAATAAGAAATGAAAAAAAATGAAAGAAAACACAAAAATAAAGCAACTTAAGAACTAAAAAAAAAAATAATAATATATACGAAATGAAATAAAGAAAAATAAATACCTGACGGATTAACAGACGACGTTTGAGTTGAGCCACCGCTGCCGCTCTTCCTCTTGCAGGTTGGATAGTTGCCACAGTCCTTGCCATCGTGCTGGTTGTAGCTGCACGAGTCGCTGGTGATGATGCACTCCTCGGTGGGCAGGCAGCCAATGTCGCCACATCCACGTCCGTATTCTGCATGGTGTGTGTGTGTGTGTGTGTGTGTGTGTGTGTGTGGGCGGAGGGGAAAGGGGGCAGTTATGAGCATAGTGGACGGTCGTCACCATTGATAAGTGTGTGTGTGTGTGTGTGTGTGGATGACATCGCGTGTGCAAGTAGCATTTTTATATCGCATTTTGGATGGCAGTTTGATATTTTCCGGGTTTGGATTTTGTTTTTTTTTTTTTTGTTTTTCATTAAGTTGTATCATATTTCATACACAAGTTGGAAAAAAAAAAAAGAAATGAAATTATAAAGAATAAGAATATAAAACCAAACAATAAAATAATTTAAAGGGGGGGAGGTGGGGGGTTAAGAAAGAGATTGTGATGATGATGACATGACATTGAACAATTACAGATTGCAGACAATAACAATATATAAAAACAAAAAGTATTCTAAATTTCGAGCATTAAATACATAAAAAATTCTAGTCTTGACAAATTGGCCAAATTCATGGAAAAGTAATACAAAATACAAAACTAAAAGAAAGGCACTTAAAGAAAACAATACAAAAAAAAAAAAAAAGTACATTTCTAGTACTTTTTTCTTTAATTTTTTTTTTGGTTTTTTTTTGGCGGCACTTTTACATTATACATTATACGTACTCGAGTAGGCGTCGACCGGACGAGTGATGGCTCCCAGGCATACCAGCAAAGCAGCAGTTGTCAGGAACATCGACATCCTCATTGAAGCGGCGCCCTGACTGACGCTTGCCACGCCCATTCTTGATAGCAAACGGGAAATGCTTAGGTCGTTAAAGGAGGAATCGTTTTTGGTCTAGTTTGATTTGGTTTAGTTTGGCTTACTCACTTTTGGCTTCTTAGTTTTCTTCTTATTGCAGTTCTTCTCCAAAAAGTCCTGGACTCGGTTTTTGCGGGTTTGTTGTTTTTGGCTCACAAAACTGCAAGAAATCAGGAAACAAAATAAGAACACCGTAAAAAGAGAAAGACTTAAATTATTATTTATTAGGTGTAGCCAAAATTCAGAAAGTTTATTTATCACATGATCATCTGATCAGCTGGCAAAAGAGCCGGAGTCTTTCTGATTAATCGTTCCGACAGTTTTCATTTTTTATATATAAAGTTTCAAAAAAAATGTTGTCTTTTTTTTTTAACCTTAAACAGGTTTAATCTGATTTAAGAGACTTAAGATTTATTGTCTTTCGATTTGAAAAAACTTTCTATATAAACTTTATTTGAACTAAATTTATGTAAACGTCAAAAGATGAGGTTAAATTTAGACGTTTTTCTAGATATTTAAAAACTATACATTTTCATTGAATAAATAAAAATTAACAATTAATAATATTTATATGGTAAAAAATACATTCCTTGAGCAACACCTTTCATTTTTGATTTGGATTTGATTTGGCAGCAAAACAAAATAAAACTGTTTAATTATAAAAATACAAGATAAGAAATTATGGAATGCAAGCCCTAAAAAATTGAAAATTTCAGTAAGAAAAATATAGGGAAAGGAGTTTAAACAATATTAATATTTGTGTTTTTTTTCGCCAATTTCTACCTCCTTTTTTTTTTGTTTTATGAATAAATTAAAACTTGAGATGAAATACCAAATTCTTATGCCTTTTTTCCCATTTGATTCCTTTGGAATTTCCATTATGAAATTGCCCTAAGTGACGGAGCAACTTTTTTCTTTTTGTTCTTTGCGGTCTGCGCCTAAAAAATATGCAAAGCAAAATTCTTCAAGTCTGAGAATCGAAAATTATTTTAAATAGCGAAACGTTCACAAAATGTGCACAAATATTTTATTAATTTTTCATACACTAAACGAGAAGGTATAATAATTTTTACAAATGTTTGCAGCATTTGTGAAAGAAAGAAAATATTAGAGGGGTGTGCGTTACGTAACAGTCATTCTGGGAAATTAAAATTTCCGTTTGTATTTACTACCACTCATAAATTATAATAGATTTTGCTGACGAATCCTGCTGACCAAAACTTGAAACTTTTACAGAGAGTATACCAAATTCGTCCAGTATTTTTTTTTGATTTTTGCATTTAACTCTGCCATTTCCATACTGGCGTATTTTCTCTATTTGTTGTTGGTCTTTTATACCTTTTTTTGGGGGGGGGATGTGGATGGGGATTTTCGTCATTTGCGCTTTGGCAGCTGAGGCCAAAATTGGTTAGCAGCAGGAAATGAAAAATGTTTCAAAGTATTCCAATGTGCACAGACGGCAAATGAAAACGCATAAATTGGCGTCTGTCTATGATTTGTGTGCCGCTTCATTTGTCTCCGCGTCCATGGGAAAAGGAATACCCCAAATGTCCGAAAATGGCAACAATGTGGCTATGATCCTTGTATGTATTATGTATGGATTGTAAAATATGGAAACTAAAATGTGAACGAAAGAGATGAGGGGAGGGGGGGCAGCAGGCAGATTCAAACAGATAGGCACAGGTGAGTGTATAAAAGAGCAGTTTTTGTCGATTCTGAATAGTTCCTTTCGTTCTTTCCATCAAACAAATAAAACAAACAAAACAGAAAAAGTTGCTCTTTTTTTTTATTGTTGTTCACCCACATCATTTTTTCATCACGCCTCAACTGAACTTGGTTCGATTCAACCGCTGTCTGACTGACCAGCAGAGAAGGGAAGGGGGGTCCTGGTCCCGGTCCTGGTCCCGGTCCTGTCTGTTTGGGCCACGGTCGACGGAAGCCAAAAGTGGAAATGCATGATAAATGACACAAGGTTTGTCTAGGTTTTTTTATATGTGTTGTGTGTTGGTTTTTTTTTGTTTTTTGTTTTTTGAACATGCCCCGCTGGGGGTGTCATACAACAACAAACAACAATTTTTATTTTAAGATGTATAAAAACCAAACAAAACTGGAAGTGGAAGTGGAAGTGAAACAAGGAAACAGAACCAGGAGGAGCTGACAAGTCTAAAATGGCGGTGGTCTGCCTGAAAATTGTGAAACGATGACGTCGTCGCAAATGCTTAGTTGCAACATTTTTGTAGGCAACAAAAGGAAGTACCAGCAACCGCAACACAACACGCCCCTAACAACAGGAACCACCAACAGTAACAAACAACAGCAACAACAACAACAACAATCCCCAACGAATACAAACTACACACAAAAAAAAATAAAAAACAAAAAGAAAAAGAAACCCTAAAGACGGAAAAGGATAAAAGGAATTAAAATAGTAAAATGGCAGAGATTAAATCATTATCATTATCAATTCTTTAGAAACTATACTTCAAATTGATTTTTTTTTTGTTCGAATTGAATTGAGAATATAAAATTTATTTAAATCCAAAAATGTATTAGAATAAGAACTTTGGTCAACAAGATTTTTCTACTAGAAAGATTATTGTTCATACTTATTTTTTTCCCTATACGAAGAACGTTTTCGATATAATAAAATAAATAAGTTAAATAATATTAAATACGTAGGAGTAAAACTATAATTTCTTATAGATTTAGGGATGGAGAATCCAAAAAAAAATATTGCCCAATTTTTACCACTCTCCATTATGATTAATTTAACTTTGTTTAAGTTCATTGTTTTAGGATATATATTTGATATTAAGTTACTTATTGTTAGATCTTTTTAAGTTTAACAATTTGCAGCACAAGTTGCATGGTCAGAGGCCATTAGATAATTTTTCTTTATAACGAAAATATGAAAAGAGAGTAAGAAACACGAGAAAGTAGCAAAATAATAAAGACAAGAGAATGGGGGAATATTAGAATTATAGCTCACCCAATCGATTTTAAGAGCTCGAAATAAGATTATTTATGATATAAATTTACAGAGATATTCCTATACCAATGTTTTCCAGGTAAAGCTATTAAATGACTGAATTAAAAAACAGCTGCTAGGAAGTAGACTCAAATTGAGTTCTTGTTGTTAAAAAATGTTGCTTAAAAATCATTAATATTTTTATTTAATATTTTTTCAAAAGAAAAAAAATATGCTTATAAATAAAAATAATTAATTCAGAAAAAGTACCATTTTTTTTTTTGGTTTTTTTTTTTTTTGGGGTAGGTAAAATAATAAACAGCAACCTGAGTTGATTAAGGGCTCTTTCCTTTGACTTGTGGCAAATGCAATTTTCCATGAAATGCAACAATAAAAAAATAAAAAAAAACAAGAAAAACAAAGAAATTCATCACGACTTTCCACAAGGCTTAAACCAAAAATTCTCACTTTGTTATTTGCTCTTGTTGTTCCTTGTGTTTCGTTGTTCGGTGTTCGTTTGTTTTCATGACTTTTGGATATTATTGTGGTTTATGTTTGGGGTCTGTCACATGACACATAACTTTTGCTTGCCTTCCCAACTCGGTGACTCTGGCAGCGGTGCCATGTGATGTGTACATAAATAAGAGTCAATGGAATGCGATATGAATTCATGCTGAATAAATTTTTGATAGAGCAATTCAAGAAACAAAACCATGGAAATGGAATGGATGCAAAAGCAAAAAGGATGCAACCCATTGAGGCTTTTGATCGACACTTTAAACTAACTTTAAACAAAGTTCGTGACTGGACGATTGTTGTGAATTTTTATTTATTTTCTTTTTTATTTTTGGTGCGCCAGTTAGTTACAATTGAACAAACAATTAAAACTTTTAAATATTGTGACAGAAATTCACAGTCACAGTTAATTGCATATAGCCAACAGCAGGGGGGGTTCGGGGGGGGATGGAAAAACTGAGCAAGACTGAAATGAATGAAAAGTTTTTCATTACGTTCATGCCACGTTACCCATTCCCATTTCCCATTTTAGTTTCCATTCATTAGTTCCAATTCATTTCGGCAAAAACTTTTAATCCAACAACGAGGTGTAAAAAAGAGCTAGCTTCACATACACACACACACACACACACATAAGTAGGTGTATATTTTATTTTATTTCATTTTAGTTTCAATTAAGTTTTTATTTTTTTTTCATTTTTTTTTGGCCAAAACTATCCAATTGTTAAGTGGCAATTGGCGCAGCAGATGCGACTAACAAACTGACTACCATTTGTCATTTAAATTGGATGAGCAACAAAAAAAAAAGTCCTTGTTGATGTATGCAAAAATAAAAAAAAAAAAGTTTAATTAGAACAGAGTTGCCAGCGTTGTTGTTACTGCATTTTCACTCATCGTTTGGCTTATTAAATTCCCGGCTAGGAATAACACAAAAAACACAAACATTTTTCAATGGAAAAATATCTTTGTCTTTATTTTTTCTTTGTACATTTTTTTGTGTTCTTGAATAAAATCCTAAAAAAAAAAACAAACAGAGCTGCTGTTTTTGTTGTTGTTTTTTTTCTACTTTTTCTTTGTTGGTAAGGCAGTTAATTAAAAACTTCAATAAGCAAACGCGCCGGTATGGAAAACAAAGCAAAAGAAAATTGTGAAAACCGAAAAAAAATTGCATGAACATGAACTGAATGACGGCAGTGAGTGTCGTGTGTTTAGGAGTCAAAAAAAAAGAAAAAAAAAAAAAACTAACAGCTAAAAATTTAAGGATACTTAAACCAAAGCAAAGCAAAGAAAAAAATGCTTCTTTTTCAAAAGATCAACTAAATCAACTGAGGGTAGACGGGGGCAAATAATGGAACAAATAAAAAAATATATAGGTAGTTAAAATTTATAAAATATTTCAGAAAAATACCAGCAAACGATTACAATTTCAGCATTAACAAATAACAAAGTTTTGACCGTTTTTTTTTAAATAAACTAAATCTGATAATCAAGGAATATATAGCAATATCAAACTGGGTGTCTGTAGCCCTACGCTTTCATATGGACGGACATCCTCATCCCTTTTATACTTTCTCGAGCTGGGAAGATTATCAAAGTTTTTCAAGTTGAACTGCCAAGCGGTAAAAATTTGTGATTGGGGAAAACTGAAGCCATTTCAGTCAGCAAAGCTTGTTGGCTAAAATCAGGTAAATAAATAAAGGTAAGACAAGAAGTAAATATTCAATCTTATAAGGAATTAAGCAAATAAAGAGCAATTGAAAAATATCACAGGAAAAAGGGCAAATTTATTCTAAATGGAATTAAGAATATTTTAGGATTTTTGATACATTTGTACCAACCAAATAAAAATAAAGAATTTGTACCAACCAAATAAAAATAAAGAATAGAGGTAAATAGTTATAGAAAATATAGAAATATATTTAGAAACTATTGAAATGGTGTAAAACCTTTAGTTCGATTATATAAAGGTCTAAATATTTAAACACTTGAAATTTCCTTCTGTGAGAAATAAACGCTGAGCAAAATTATCCCAGTTTCCCCTATAGTAAATCGAATCCAATAATCAATTGGGTGTTTTAGTGATTTTAATCAAAAGCATTCAGGAAAATAAATATAAACATATTTATACTAAACACTGATGCTTCGTTTGTGTAATTTGACGATTTAAAAGTAAGAATTGATTCCTTGCAAAGTACAAAAAAACTAGTAAACTAATCTTAATTTAAACGGAAATTCTAATTTTATATAATTTATTTATTTTATTTAGAATACTCAGAACGACCAGATAATCTCAATTTCTTCTTTTCGTTTTTAATATTTGATGTTTTTGCTTAGTTGTCGGTTTCCCTGTTTCAATTTACAAGGATCTAGTTTGTATTCTCTCAATTTTTTAAGCTGGAATATATGTAAGTACATTTTCTATTGAAGCATTAAAAATCATGACTTTCATGAAGTTAGGCAGGTAATAGGTAAAATTGAAAATGGCCAAAGGCAAAGGAAAAAATGCTTATATAATCGGCTTTTTAAATAGCCTCAAGTAGAGTGAATTTTCCCATAGGAAAAACAACAAAAACTTTCATATTTCAAATTGAAATTAAATGCAATTTAAGCAGTTTTTCACAATATTCTTGTCTGCCAGTCTGCAAGACTCTCAGATCAAATCCAAATGATGAATCACGCGGCATAATCAACAACAATAAAACTTCTGCCTCAGAGTGTGTTCCAGTATGAAGGACTCTAGTTTGTGTGGCATGCGCCATGTGGCAGCAACAACAACACCAACGCTGTCAGCAATGACGAGTGCCAGCACCTGTCTGCCCAGAAAGCTTTTTCCACAGTTGATTATGATTGATTTCGTTAATTTAGTTACGCTGCCTCAAATTGAAATGAAATAACAGCAAAAATGTATACATACTCTGACTGGATGACAATCGAGAGAATGCCCAGTAAATAGAAGAATAGAAATGGGCAAAAAGAATTTGGCTACACGCTGTGTTACCTAATTTACTTTAATACTGGCTCATAAATAACTTGAAATAAATTACCAGTTTAATAAAAATGAAAGATTGGAACAGAGCTATAATAATTTGAATTATCCGGAACAGAGAGAAAATATTCGCTTACTTAGGAGCAAGAATAAAGACTCTTAAACACTTGGAATTGGTTCAAATATCGGAAGATTTAAAGATACTCCCATATAGATTTGAATTCTATAAATTCTATAAACAAATTAAAGTTACCAGAATTGATGATTCGCCTTGAATTTTACCAAAGTTTATTTTTATGTAGAAACTCTTAATTATATTATATTTGGGTCTTTGGATTCCTGCCTTTAATGCAACAGGAATTTAAAATCCCAATGATTCATATTGAAAACTGAAGCGATTCCTGGGATATTCATCATATACTTTATAAGGTTAGAAAAACGTATCGAATCTAAAATTGGCTTCAAATTTTAAATGCAGTTATATATTAAATTTTACATACTCATTTGGCATGCAAAGCAATTTTCAAATAAAATTAATATTTTTCTAATAAAGTACGCCGCGAATATTTTACAAAACCGCAAAATGTTTGTGTTCTTATTGTTGTTGTTGTTGTTGTTAGCATATTGATATTCGCTATAATTGTTGTTTTTGTTGTTGTTATTTGACAACAACTGTCAGTTTAAAACCATGAAAAACGCATTGCTGTTTATTGGTTCACAGTTTACACATAATTGTGTGCATTTTTATACCCTGCAATTATATGACAAGGGATGTAATAACTTTTAAAGAGGAATGTAGTCCAGAGAAGAAGCATTTCCTGGATTAGGATCAATAATTGAGTCAATAAAGCCAGAGATACCAAATCTGTTATATAAAAGAAGATTAAGTTTCTTTTTGGAAATTTATCACTCGCCTTTCCTTCTTAAAACCGGGAAAATGAGGGTACCTCAAATGCGATTCTAATGCAGTTTTGAATTTTCTAGTATTTACAAGTTTGTTTGAATTTTTTAGATGAGAAGGCAAATTTACTCTGCGGTCTTTGTGGCCAAAATGGCCAACCAAGCCCCAAAACACACACAAAAAACACACACATATGTTGATACCAATAAGTGTAAATAGTTTGCATAAATTATTTGGTAATATCTTTATATGGGTTATATGTAAATTCAATTCATGGTGCACGCCCACCAATTAAAAATCACAAAATTTCAACATTCATTCAATTATTAAATAGTTTGAACTTAAAGTTGCAAAGGGCTTAATAAAACTGTGGAAATATTTTTGAAGTAGGAATTGAGATTTCTTTAATTTTAATTTCAATTTCACTACTTTATAATTTATATAATAAAATGTGGAAATATTTTTTAAGTAGGAATTGTGTTTTTTTTAATTTTAATTTCAATTTCACTACTTTAAAATTTATACCAATTTAAAGCCAGGTATAAAAGGAGTCTATTTATATTTATCCATTTATGTGGCTCACTTGCACATTTTTAAGCCCTTTTCTGGCTGACTTTTATTGCTTATTTCTCTCTTTCGGTCTGTTAACTTAATAAAGAGTTTATTAGTAAATAAAATTCCAGAAGGCGGCACAGAATCCAACCAAACTGGCCAACAAACAACAAACAAGTTCGGCTAAAACCTTTTAGCCTTCTTGGCCTCGTTGACAACATCTGCAAGGGCCAAAAGCAGAGAGTGGATCAAAATAGAGCAGAGTCGAGCAGAGCAGAGAGCCAAGCAAATGCAGATGTTGTGGATAAAAATGAAATTGACTGTGGGTAATGCAGGGGCCAAGTCAAGTGTGATCCTTGTTATTCCTGATGATGTTATTGCACTAGTCTGTGTGTCGTCATTATGCAAATCAAAAGGCCACACAAAAGCTTTTCCCAGCTTCCCAGGATGAAAGGGAAAGATAAGGACAGACAGAGAGAGAAAGAGAGAGAGAACTGACAATGCTCTGCACTTTGCACAAACCCGAAGATTTAAATGGATTATAACAGCAAGTTGTTGGTAACAAACAAGCAACAACAACAACAACAAAAGCAAAAAAAAAATAAAAAATAAAGCAGACTAAATTCTTAGCATAGTTCAATAGTTGTCTGATTTTCAATATGACGATAACATTGTCAATAGAAATCTGCTTTCCCCATTCTGTCCTTTGGGGGGGGGGGGGAGGCCAGTATAAAAAATAAAATAAAATACAATAAAGTCGAAAAGCTCATTTCGAGTTCGTTGTCTGCTTGAGTGCCTCCAGCTGCCGGCACAGTTTGCAATTTATGGATTTCCCATTGCCCACTTCATTCGCTCTAAAGATTTTGCACGCACCGATAGGCGGACAACACGGCGTATGCATAATAAAAGTCAGTCCCCCAGTTAAGCCCCGAAGAGTGAAAGAAAAAGCAAAAAAAAAATGGTGAAAAAAACCAACATTTCCTAAGCCACTTAACTGCTTAAGTCAAACGTCATCCGATCATCATTGGTTGGCTCAGCTCATTACTAACGTCAAGTTAATGCCTCTTCGCCCTCCTCCTCCTCTGATGATGATGATGACGATGGTACGAGGATGATTTAACACTTAATTCCCTAGTATGACAATCCACTTGAAATACACGACTTATTTTTGTGCTCCTATTAGTTTCCATAACTAAATTTTAATACGATTCGCTTAATTCAAGCAAAAGTTCTTAAGTATTGAAGGATTAAGTTCTCTCAATTTTGAAATTTAAGTATGATTCATTTTGATTCATTGCCTGATTTTTACAAAGGGAATGATAATTTTTGGGATTAAATATACCAAAAAGAAATACATGAAGTAACAGAAGAACAAAATTCATACAAATTGTTACAAATTCATTCCTTTAATCAAAAAGCCCCAACAAAAAAAGTGAAATAAAATATAAGTATGTGTATATACTAAACAATAACTGTAACTTTGGTTTAATAAATAAAGCTAGAAAAATACAACAACTTGAACATAAATCCAGCTACCACTTGGGCGGAAACAAGTGGCCATTCATTCCAGCACTTGGTTTTCCAGTCGGTCTAATTCACTGACTTGGATAGCTATCCGTTTTCACACTACATATATTTGTACATAGTTTCGAGTATTGTTATTGATGAAGCGCAGTTGAGCGAGGGTCCTTAAACTATTTTCAAACTGCCCGAAAATTGATAGACTTCAATAAACGAATGGTGAAAGAGAGTAATTGAAATATTTTAGTTATTTCCAAAATTGTTTTAATAAATATTTTCCAAACCATAAACTACAAATGTTTCAGTGAACAATTAAGAGCAATTAAACGATTATAAAAAAAAAAACAGTTGATTACATGATTTTTATACCTATTATTATATTTAACATTCACATTTGCCTTAGATACACTGAGAAAAAAAGCTGACATATTGTAATTTAAATTCATTTTAAATTTTTTTATGATTGTCTTTAAACAGTCCACCAAAGAACTTGGAGTGCTGAAAAAGGCTTGGAATGATTTTTAAACACTTTTAAGGACTGTCAGATAATCGTAGAACTTTCAATGTCTTCAACTGACAATGTATATAAATTTAATTATACAGAATATATATCCGATGTTTCAGATGGTCTTCTCTCTCAAGGTTTTAATTTTTGGAGTCTTAATGAATGAAATATTGTAAAGTTATACATTCCTCAGAGTTAAAATAGTGGAGAAAGCTTTTTCAATCCCGTAAAGTACCAACATTTGTTCATGAACATTATCATTATCCTGAATCAAGAGTTTACTTTTCTTTTTCTATTTTTTTTTTTTTTTGCATTTTGTAAGTTTAAAAATGCATGTAACTAACTAGTTGGGCACCAGGTTGGCTTAATCAACGGGCCAATGTTTGGGCCAAAAAATGGCAACGAGCTAGCGGTGAAAATGGCTAAAAATATATAGGTGCCTACCAACATATATGTATGTATGTTTGTGTGTAGAAAATTAATTAAGTTAAGAAAATGTCAACGATGCTTGCCACGTTTACCGGCTGCGGTTGCCGTTGTTATAATTTTTCCCTTATTTTTTTTTCCCCCAATTTTTTTTTTCAAATTTTTTTTTCCTGTTTCCATTCATAGACATCTGCCATTTTTTTTTTGGGGTTGTGTGATGTGTGAGAGGGTGTTGTACAACCACACACATACCTTTGTGTGATCCAATTTCCTGGCAACTTTTGTGTATACAGGAAAAAAAAAAAAATTAAATGTCCCCTTACTTAAATTCAGGGATTCGAAACATACTTAAATCGAGTACAAAGTTTTTTATTTAAGCTAATCATTAAGATCATTTTTACCTGCTTCAACTTTTCCATCATAAATTTAAAAAATATATCAAGCTTGGTTTCTATTTTATACTGCAATATTTGTGGTTTGATTAGCCAGGCCAACTTTATCCACACACACACACATTCAAATTTTCCCTGCAATTGGGAATAGTTTCGGTTGTGTGTTCTTTTTCTTCTTCTTCTTCTTCTTCTTTTTGTTTAATGTTGTAAAATTTGTTAAAATTGAACGAAAATGCAGTCAAAAAGTTGGTTGCTTGGTTGCCGCTGGCGCCAGGAAAGGAAATTATATTAAAAATAGTTTACTCTGTTTTGTTGAGCTGTTCGGGGCTAGTTGAAGCCATTTTTACTCCTTTAGGTTTTTGGCTGAAATCATAAAAGTGTTAAAATGCCTTATACGTGTTCCTATATTGTACATAATTCAATCTATATTTCTTCTAGAACTTAGCCTACCCAGAAATAAGCAAGAAGATATTTTTTTATTAAATTTTCAATTTTTTTTAATTGATATTTTAAAATGTTACCGACATATTTTTTAGCTTTAGCTTCAATTATTCGAAAGCATTCGAAGATTTTTAGATGGTTTCAAAACAATTTAAAAATATGTTGATATATCAATTTACAATTCCAATTTAATAAATTCAATTTTTAATACAGTTTCCTTTATTTTTATATTTTATAATTTTCTCAATCAAATCTGTATTCATTTTGTGCTGAATATTTTAAAGAAAAGTCCAGCATTTATAACTAGAAATCGGCTAAGGCTGCAATCGTTGAGAAATGTTTTTTAAATAAATGCCCAATTCGTTTAACCATCCACAAACAAACTTAAATATCCTCTGGGGATCCAAGGGGCAGGGGGTAAGGGCAAAAGCCAAAAACATGAAGTGAAAATTTGCAATTTTATATGCAAAACTGTGACACAGCTCGATAGTCACGCACTAAATGGTGGGTGACTGTGGCTGACAAAAGACGAGCAAGGACTAAGACCTTGGACGATGATGATGTGGCAGATACTGTCCATTTTGCTTACTTTGCTGATGCTGAGCTGGTGATAGGCATAAAAAGTTAAATTGCGGCAGCCAATTAACAACGACAATGGCATTTTTTTTTTTTTTTTGGTTTTGGTTTTGGGTCTAAGGTTCAGGTTATGTTGTCAGTGTGTGTGTGTGTGTGTGTGGGGAGAATCGTGCTAAGAAGCTCCCAAAGGGATAAAGATTGGGCTGTTGATGGGTGGCAAAGGCATCAAGTCAAACAAACAGTCAAAGTGCTCACACAATGACCCAGCAGCCAAGCAAAAAAGCAAAAGGCAACAACGATAGACTTGATGGCTCTAAAGGGTTAGAAATACTAGGAAATACTGGCAATGGCGAAAGGGTTAACGAGGCGGTAAGGACCAACCAAGCATGCGACCGTTTATAAAGTTGACAAAAAGCGTTAGGCGATAATAATCTGGCAGTTTTGCGCCATCGGCGACGACACACAAAAACCCAGCAAAGCTTTTACGGGTCATGAATATTATTCGGTCTACACTACACTACAAACCAGAATATGTAAATGTTATTGTCAAATATTTCACGCATTGTATTGTATTTTCAGGTAACTGCAACTAGAAGAAAAATTGCACATTTTAATTTTTTCCCACAAGGAGCCGCATTAAGCCACAGCTATGGCAAATTAAGTCAAGAGATGCCGCACACTAATGAAGAGCTTAAAAAATAAAAAAAAAAAAACCACAAGACAATTGCAGCCCCTTCGGAACAAAGAGCAGTTGAGCTGGGGGTACATCAAAAGGAAAAGCGTTGGCCTAATAGGCACAAGGCCGAGAACCACAACAGCAGCAAAGAAAGTAAAAATGCAAAAATTACAGTAGTAGCTCATTAAAAAAAATGTAAACCGAATGAAGCCACATGTTGGGGCATCCTCAACAACAGCCACAGAGATCTGAGCTAAATAACTTAAAACTGAGCCAATGGATGAGGCCGGAATGAAGAGCAACCGGAACAACGGAAGAAACTGAGCTGCAGGCAAATGCAAAAAATGGAAAAATGGCAGAATTATGATGGAATTAAACCTACACCCTCCCTCCCCCCCCAACCAGAGCAGCAGCAGCCTTGAACCTTTCTGATTCATTTAAATAATGGAATCCAACAGCCAAGTGGGTCAATCGGTTAATCATAATTTTAATTAACCAGAGATAATAAATTATAGTTGCAGAATTGTAAACTTAATTGAGTTTATTTTTGAAAAATACTCAAGGTTCTTCTTCTTCAAGTCTCACTAATTGGGCCCAAATGTATTTAGAGCACTTAATATTTGATTAATACAATTATTATTAATCGCATTGTTCTATTGTTATTTGGCAAAGTATTTTTAGGGGATAAGTAATTATTTTTACCGAACTTTTTTTCAACAATTTAAATTAAAAGAAAATGTCAAAAATTTGAAATTGTTGAAATAATAGAAGAAAAGACCCAAAAACCTTTAAAAATGGAATACTTCAAAGGAAGGTAAAATAAAAATAAAATAGAAATAAATAAAATTATATCACTGGGACATTTTTTTAGCGATTAAATTTTTTAGTCACTTTTTTTATATTTTTTTAATTTACTTATTTTTTTAAATTTTTTTTATTTAATTTTTTAAATCAATTTTTTTTTTCTTTCTTATCATTTCCCCATTTAGGAATATAAAATGAGTTATGCTTTTGTGTTTGAAAAAATCAAACAAAAATTCCCATAAGAATTTTGCGTTCCCAATTTTTTGCAAACAATAAGACTGAAAATTGTGGCAAGTTGTGCTAATTAAGTGCAAGTTGCATTTGATGTGTGTGCGTGTGTAGAAAGGGAAATATATTGTAGAAACGTTGTTTATAAAATTGCATTGTTTTCAATTGGCCCGTTTCATAGCCGCATTAATTTATAGGTCAGTCAAACAAGTGCAAAACAAATACTACAAATGTGCCCCCTGGTAGTTTATTATATCCTTTTGCATCCTGTCAGTCCTATTTGTATAAAGAAATACATATTCTTTTATTATTGCGTCAACTGGATCAACTGATTCCACTGGCTTAAATTCTTAAAACTAAACCAACCAAAGCAAAGAAAAGCAAACCAAAGCAAAGCAAAGCAAAGCAAAGCAAACTGCATGCAGATGACAGTCCACAACAGGGGCGATGATAAACGAGAACGAGAACGAGAACGAGAAAGAGGGGACGAGAGAGACGGACGAATTTTTGTAGTTGATTAAAACTTAGTCAAAAGGGTCAAAAATCGCAACCGAGAATCAAATCAAAAACGCAAAACCGCACAAGGTTGATTCTAGAAACAACAACAATGTGGGAATGGGGGGAAATGGGGAAGCACTGAAAAGAGACTGTGACTGAAGGCGTTTTTGATGCGCAGCTTGAAAGCAAACATTTAATTTAAGCAAAAGTAAAATAAATACATACACACACACACACACACATGCATTTGAGGCTAAAGATAAAACAAATTGAAATGCATACAAAGCCAAAGTGCAAGTTTATGTGTGTGTGTGTGTGTGTGTGTGTTTAGACAAAACAAAAATGCCATGCATACATACAAAAAAAGAGCAACCAATTTTTCCTTAGAAATTTGTCAACAAAACAGATAAAGAGACAGAGGAATAAGCAAAAAGAGCAGTGAGTTAGGAAGAGAGACAGACAGACAGGCAGACAGGCAGAGAGAGATGCATGAAGAGAACAGTTGCAGTCAAAGAGCACACACAAAACTGCAAGCAGAGTCGTCGTCGTCGTCGTCGTCGACGTCGGCTAAGCCAGCTGAGCTGCTGCCAGAGTCGTAGTCTTTCATCGTAGTCGCAATTAAATGAACGCACAAAAGTATGTAAATAAAATAGCACATACAAATGACAGATAAACAGACACATAGACCAAATACGAAAACTAAAAAAAAAAAGACTGAGAAACACCAAACAGAGACGACAGATGGACGAAAATGAAACACACACACACACACGCAACGACATTTGACTACAGAGCTGAATATAATTGAAACGCACACACACAAAAAGCCAAATGGGTTAGGGTCTTAGTCAAGAATCTATTCAAGCAAGTCTCATCAAATGCGAGGGCAGTTTGACAAGACTAGAAGAAATGGTCCGAATGGAAAAATACTTAACCAAATGTTTATTCTTTAAGTGATTAAATTTCCAACTGAACTTGTCAATATTCCATTTTATTGAAAATGTATTGTATAATAAAACACAAATGCAACCAATTCAACGAAATGTTTAGTGCAAATAATATTTTCTCTTCCTTAATATTTAAGAATTATTCTAGTATTTTTTTATCTTTCAAACTTGTTTTTGATGCTGAAATTCTGAATTTTCCTGCGATTTCAAAATGCTGAATTTTTGAAAAAATATTTAAAAATTAAGAAATTATAATTGAAAGTCCAAAGACATTCAATTTTAAATCTTATTATTATTATTATTATTATTATCAATTTTAAAATTTTGTATATACTTAACAAGCTAACCTCGCTCTGCTGGTAATAACGATGAGAAAAAAGAGGATAAATAAAGTGTTGAAATTGTGATGAGTATGAAAGTGGAGCATGAAACGTGGAGTGTGACACGTACGGACATAAAAGCATCAAAAACTGCGACGCTTAAGCTGGCAACGTGCACTCAACACCTGTAATGTAAAAGTGTGTGTGTGTGTGTGTGGACCAAACCAGTCAGCTGCATTTGCAATTGAAAGTGATAATTTCATTGCAAGCAAGCAAGCACACACACACACACACACACAGTCATCGTCATCCACCCGCATCCTTTCTTTCCTTATTCCAGAGCAGCCAACTGATGTTGCCTTATGGCCAAACCAACCAACCAACCAACAGCTTCTGGCTGCTGCCATCTCTTGGCTCCGATTTGTGCACGTGTGCATAGCAGCCATCCACACACACACACACACACACAGCCAGCAAAAGCCACCAAACAGTCTGTTTATACATAGGTGAGATGAGATGAGGTGATGTGCCAATGGCGGGAATGAAGGCAAACGTAAACACAAAACCCAAAAAACCCGCAAAATCTGAAAAACCAAAAACCAAAACCAATTGGGTCATAATTGTTTTAATGAGTTGTAAGTGCCACCTCAACGCCAATGGCAAACTTTTCCAATATGAGCCCAGAAATTTACACAAATGACCGCAACTTTAATGCGTCCGTCAAAAAACAACTTTTGTCCACAAAATTAACATTTTGAAATTCCCTAAAAACAAAACAAAAAACGAATTTCATTCATTTTAATTTATATGTAATAAGTTTAACCATTTTTATCAAGTTACTGGCTAAATAAAGATTTATTCTTCTTAAAAAGATTATTGAGTTTCATGCGACGAAGATTTTAAATTTTTCTTATTTTATATTCTAAGGCATATAAAGCGCCACCTTGTGTAGAAATCAATTAAATTTCCTTACAAATAACTGGGATAGTTGATTTTATGGGTAAATTTCCCATATTTCCAATTTAGCATATTTTTAGGCTGGCCAAATATAACACTTTACATTTTGAGTCACTTCTAAAACTCAAGCCTCTACAAACCAATTAAAGACTTCTAATAACTTTAATCATTTAATCAAACTAAGTAAAGGTCTTGGAATAAATTTTTGATTTTTCATAGTTTCACTAAAAAAAATATAAAGGTAATTTATACATTCATACATACACATTCCATTCACACATTATACATTCATTAACATTTTCATTGGACTCGTATTCCCACACTCACATGACTATTTTAATACTCGCACTGCCGCGTCACTGGGGTACACTCAGTCTTATTCATTGGTAAAACAAACGACGCACATAATGAACCCCGTGCGGCCAGCATGTTAATTTAGAGAACGCCACCGAATGCGGAGCAGTCAGTCAGTCAGTCAGAGACAGAGAGCTATAAGCTCAGCTCAGCTTAGCTCACGGCAGCATTCAACAATCAGTCAGTCAGTCAGTCCTTCAGTCAATCTGTTCACTGAACTGTGGGACCAATGGCTTGAAATTTAAAAAATCGTAATTGAGATGATAATATTTCTTGGAAATTTGGATAAATGTATTTAATAAAGCGTTTCTAGTTCTAGAGTATTTTAAAAGCTTATCAACATGAAGTTAAGTTTCTAGAACAATGATCAAATTAAGATAAGCATTGTCTATAAGCAAAGTGGATAAAATCATTTTAAGGTTATTATTTTCAGCCTGACTGGATTCATATATGAAATTAATTCTTTTAAAAAAATGTATACCATTAAATTAATTAGTTTTTAAGTTTTTTTTTGAAGATCTCGAAATGAAAGTTTAAGAATTTATAAGAATTGAAAATTTAACGTTTTTGTTTTTTAAGCCACGGTGCCAATAAGGATATACGATTGTTTCGGATCCTGTTGGACGGGATGAGACCTACAAGTCTTAGCTTAAATATATATGTATGTATGTGTATATTTGGATTTTGGCGTATTTATGCCTGGGCATTGCGCATACAAACGGATTTTTGTGTTTTAATTGCCACCACTGTATTATTTGGATCCAACGCAGCGTTGCAAATCGCTCGCGCCTGTGGGATAGGCAACGAAATTGTTCCCTTTTTTTGTATGTATGTTTGGTTGAATATATATATATATATATATATATATATTTTAGCTTATTTTTTATCCGCTTCTGCACATTTATTCGCTGAGTGAATGGCATAAATCAAAGAAGCTGCTACGTTACGGACGGTACAAGCAGCCAAGGGATCAGACCGACCGACAGCCAAGCAGACGGAATGAAAGAAAGACGGACGGACGGACGCACGGAGTTCAACCAGCATAGAAGACTGAAGTGAATGCAAACGTCAATGGCAGTCGAATCACGCATCAGTTCATCAGTGAGTAAAGAGAATGTTGAAATTGGTTACGAGAATGGCAAAATTTTAAAGCCTTGGGGAAGTAAAACTTGTGCCCCGAAGCTAAATTATTTGCCATGTAGACTCTGATAAAAAAAACTAATGGGTTAGTTAATTGACTAAACTAAAGATTAAACACTTTTATTCTTTGAAATATTTGCCATTGTTCAAAATAAATAATTTACAAGTTTTTTTCTATGAAATATAATTTGGTACTTAACTTTAAAAAAACTTAAATCTCAATAAAAAAAATTATGGACCTACGACTTTTCAATCGATTTTTTAATAGCATTTTAACCATCAACTAAATATTCTCCTTATACACCGGAAACGGTTTTCTGTCCAAAGAAATTAACTAAATAAATAAAAATGGTTGGACTTTCCGAACCGATTTAAATAATTCTGATTTTTTCAAGAGAGGTTCTTTTTAAGAAAACTTCCAAGCTGCCATCTGTCGGAAGAAACAGAAACACACAGAGAATCTTAAAAAAAAAAAATAAAAAATATTTCAATTTAAAGTCTCAATTATTTTAGTTTTCATTTTAAGGCCGATTCAATATTGAAAATAGTCAGGTCAATGAGTAAATAGTTAGTTTTATTAAACAGTTTATTTTTTTTTATTTTTTTTTTTGCTCAGTATACAAAATATGTGAAAATATGAAAGGCCAACCACGGCGACAACAACGACAACTATGGCGATTGGCCTACGATAAAATTTTATGACCAACAACAAACAAAATACTGCCCACAAATGATAAAAATCACACACACACATAGACACACACATACCAACATACAGTCATTGACTATGTGGAAAAACTATACACAACACACACACGCCCATTTGTGAAGTAAGAGCAAACATTCAAGCTGACCAACCGAGCGGACGACCAGCTTCGTTTCGTCCAGTTTGAATAGGTCTTTGGAGTAAAATAAATTACCATAATTTAAGCGTAATTCACTGGGAGAAGAGCAAACCACATCACTGGCAAAACCGAAAAGCTAAAAAGGCTTTGCTCTTCAACTTTACCCTTCTCTCTCTCTCTCTCTCTCTCCTGTTTTTCTCTTGTTTTTGTGAATGGTCCTAGTTGTCCTTGTTGGACAGTTTGGCGTTGGCGTTGTCGTTGCTTTTGCTGTCTTTGGCGTCTCGGTTTTTATTTTCAATGGCAATGAGTTTAGTTTAGTTAAGTGGACATGAGATGTGGACGCTGGGCAAGGCCCATGATTTACAGTGTCCTCAAATGTTTTAAAAAAAAACAAAAAACAAAGTGAAATTTGACTAGAACTTAATTTAAGAATTTTCAAATAAGTTCAAGTATTTAAATCCAAGTATTTTTAAAAAACTTTAACACTAGCTCGTATTTTAGATTAACTAAGAACTTGTAAATAAATAAATACATTCTTGAAAAGCAATTGAAAGAATTGAAGCCTTAAAAAATAGCTCATATAAAATATTTAGAGAGTAGAACTCTACACGGACAAAAAAAAAACGTTACAAGTTTCAAGATATTAAGAATTGATCAATTGATTTTTGAACTGGTTTGAAACGATCGTGCTAATAACACTGGTAAACACGGTTTAGGATCAGAGAAACTAAAAGCTGTTTCTGATGTAAATTGGAGTGCTAAATCCGAATCTGAAATCTGTTTCTCAAAATTGGTTTAGTTTTTTTGTGTTATTGAAGTTAAAAAATTTGGACAGTAAATATTTTAAAAACTAGAACCAATCTTGATAAATAGATTTCATTAGAAACAACTTTTAGTTGGTCAGATCCATAGTTGGACAAAAAAGAGTATGAGAGGTTTTTGAAATATTCTACTGACTTAAAGAAGGAAGGAAAAATTTTGTTCACAATTTTTTTGAATACCCCATACTAAAATCTATTAGAAATAATATTTAGAGTATATTTAGCAATAACTCAAAAACTAAAACCAGTCTTAATAAACGGATTTCAGATGTGAGTTCAAGGCATTAAACTCTATTAAAAACCATTCTTATCTTCTCGGAATTTGTAAACTTGTGTAATTTGATATTAAATTTAATGAAAATTGAATTCTATTTTTTATTGTTTAAATTCAATTGGACAAACAATTCCAAAATGGGTTTTTAAAAACTCTGCTTTTCTTAAAGCTTGGCAGTAAATGAATTATGGATAACTTTTGTAAATTGCAGCAGTAAACTTGTCAAAGCCTTTCATTTTAATCCATTTTTCATTTATATCTTGGACACTGTGCTTTGGTCAAAGGTTCTCATTTCAACGACAAAATTATTAAGGCCTTTGTATGTGTGTGTGTGTGTTTGTGTGAGTCTTCCATCATATGGGATTACTGTATGTGTGTGTGTGTCTGTGTGTGGTAATATTTAAGCAGTGATAAACTGCGTCCACACACACACACACATACACGTACAGATATTGTATAAGTATAGAATATAATACTCTCTGACCAGCAGACCCTTAAGAGGCTCCACTATATCAGCGGCATCCATAAAAAATGTTTACGATTTTTATTTGCTGGTCACAGTTTCAAAAACTAAAGCAAATTGATTTCCTTACAGACTTCATCTATCTCTCTCTCTCTCTCTCTCGCACTCTGTGTCTCTAAAGGATAAAGGGAATATAGAGTTCTACAAGGCTAATAAAGTTCAATAGCCAGGATGACGCCTGGAAAATGTGCGCACAGCTCATTTAATGCACATTATCGTGTTTTTCGTGCCGTGCCACTTTAGTGATTTCAATTTTTTCTTTTTGTTGTTTTTCTTGAATACATATAAATATTTCTTTTTCAACTTGCATATATATTTTTTTGAATGTCTGCCAAAAACGAAACGAAAATAAAACATCAAATAAAATAAAAGAAATCAACGAAAATGAAAACATTTACAGCAGCAGCAGAAGCAGAAGCCAATGGAAATATTTAGGGGAATGTGGGAGGAAGAAGCCTTGGGGAAACAGGCTGAAAAATATGCTCATGTTGTTTTGGGCCACTATTTGGTAACTTGGCGCCTGCAAATTGGTTGCCATGAATTGAATGAATTGAATTGAACCAAAATATATATAGGTATAAAAAAAAAACGAAAAAAATGAATAATAAAAAAAAGGCCGGGTCGTTGCCTGCTGCTGCTGCTGGCCTGGCCAATGAAGCGAATGCCGATGATGACGGCGACTACTTGCCTATCCTGGCCTTTCCTCGCTCCCATTCGATGATGCTGATGCTGATGATAATGGCGGCCAACGTCAATGTCAGCCAACGAATTTTATTGTGAATGAAATTGAATTCAATTGTGGAAAATCGAAGGCAGTAAGCAGTCGTCAATGCAAACTAAAGACACAGCAGGCGATGGCCAAGCCTTGGGCGAATTGAAGCGCAATAATTGTGCAATTTATTAATGGTAAATGGCAGGGGAAGAAAGAGAGATGAATTTTTCAGATCAGGCCAATTGTGTAGACCATTTCATAAAGTAATTCCATTTGGCATGAAAACATAATTGCCAAAGTGGCCAAAGATCAACAAAAGAAATATTGTTGACATGACTAGCAAAGATTAAATATACTAATCCCATTAATGTCTTTTAATTTAATTTTTGAAAACAAGCCAACGAGGCAAAAACAGCTTTTTTCACAGCCATTCATAATAAAACCAAACAACATTTCTCAATAAAAAAAAATGCTAAAAAATCTTCAATGTGTATACTTTAAGATGATATATTGATTGCTAAAAAAAGGTTAAGTAGTTTTCGTCAAACAATTTGTTGAAAACGAAACTCTAATCTCCTATAAAAATGCTAATAAAGATTTACCTATACCTTTAAAAAAAATACATTTTTTGACCAACTACAAAGTTCCTAAGAAGCGTTAAAATATCCCAGATCATCTAAGTAGCTTTTCTTTGTATTGTTTTCAATTTGAAAATAATCCATACTTTGGAGAAACTTTAATATTATTATAAGAAATGTATAATATTTTATCAGATTTGTTGGTTCGCCCTCACAACTCATTAGACTTTATTTTTACTATGACATACCTAAGTAAACGGAACTAAAATCATGATAATAATAATGAGAGAATTCTGTTTTATGTACGTTAATTAACGTTAAAGATAAGCTACCACAAATTATCCTTGTTCGTTGCTTCTTCTGCTCTTTTTTTTAAGTATCTGTTTCCTTGACTGGCTCGGTAACTCACTTTCTTTCTTTAATGGTTCTCTGTTCCTCTTTGCGACTACAGGAAAGTTAGTTATTCCCCATCTTGGGGCTTAAATGTCTGACTGTTTGTTACTTGTTTGTTATCCACACACAAAGGATTCTTACCGGAAGCATTGCCAACATGTTCGTCACAATAATGTTGTTGTTGTTGTTAGTGGTAATGGTAATGGTAGCAAACACCTTAACCCTTAGCTAGGCACGTACAACATTTGGTTCACCTTCGCATTGCCACTCTTTAATTTTACCACAATTGTCAACCGCCCACAATTTTACAAGTCGTCGACATATTATTTCTGCCCTGAGAACAACACCAACAACAACAAAGGAAATGATGATGAGAATGATGATGATGATGATTATAAGGATGACGACTACGACGTGCCACAGACACCAGTCGGCATTTTGTTCTATTGTTCAAAAAAAAAAAAAAAGAAGGAATTTCACATCTCTCTCTCTTTTTGACTCTCTAACTCATATACTTCATATCCTTGCTCCCAACCTCTGTCTGCGTGTGTGTGTGTGTGTGTGTGTGTGTTCATTAGTAGAGCCCATGCCTAATTAGCGCCATTCTTTGTCTCTCCAGTATACTTCCT
The DNA here is from genome assembly GCA_035078625.1 of Scaptodrosophila scaptomyzoidea. Classification (NCBI taxonomy): domain Eukaryota; kingdom Metazoa; phylum Arthropoda; class Insecta; order Diptera; family Drosophilidae; genus Scaptodrosophila; species Scaptodrosophila scaptomyzoidea. The sequence goes on from JAWNPY010000075.1 coordinate 53,743, forward strand.
GATTCGTGCTGTTGTTTTCAGAACTTTACCCAAACTACCCGAGCAACAAACCAAAACGATGCTCGAGCCACTCGGACTTTTGTTTTACAAAGTTAAAGGTTTGAGTTGTCTATGTCTACGTCCCCTCCCCCTCCCCCTTGCCGTGTTACCATGTCTACCGTTAACGTTACCGTTACCGTTTTCATTGTCGTTCAATTGTCGTTTGTTTGATTTTTATTTTTGCGTACTTGAAGGAGCACTTCCGTTTCATTTATTATGAGCGTAGACAAAAGGGCCATGGCCAACTTTGTCAAATCCCGTAACATTGCCACCAGTGCCGGAAGTCCGTTTGGTTCAGCAACATCATTACTCAATTTCCCTTTGTGCGAGAGAGTTTCTGCTACACTAAGCTAAATACCAAAAGGCTTGCACTCTGCCTACTCCGGAACCACTCGTACCACTCCAAAAATTACTCCTCCATTTCTCTCTCTCTCTCTAACCACTTTACTTTGTTTTCACATTGCATCTTTACATCTTTCTTTCTCTATTTCTTTCTATTTTCATTGCCATTCATCCCATTTCCATTTCCATTTTTGTGCTTCTGCTGCTTTGACTTTTTCCGCCACCTAAACTTGTTTTCTATTTTTCCCATTCGCCTATTCGTCTCGTCTCGTCTCCTTTTATATTTTTTATTTTTTTTTTTTTTTTGGGTTGAGCAGTCGTAAAAGTGTCGCCTAAATTTGCTGCAATTAATTTCCATGCCAACAACTCGATTTATTTTCCCTCCTTTTGGCAATTGTTTTCTCCCTTTCTCTCTTTCTCTCTGTGTCTCTCTTGGTGCATTCTTTTTCCATCCGCCGGATACTTTTCTTGGCCACTTGTTTATGTCATCCATGCTTCTTCTTTTTGTAACTTTATTCGCTTCTTACTTGAGTTGGCTTTAATTAATTTTTTTTTTTTTGCTTTCAGAGTAAGCTGAAATTTTTATCTTTTCCAGTCACTTTTAAGTAGAAGCTACATTTAACTCTATAATAACAGGTAATTTACTTTGGAAAATAAAAATTCTCTGAACGAAAAAAATAAAAAAAAAGAAACACTAAAACTTTACATCTTTCTTGGTCAACTTTTGCCAGGGAAAAGTTATTTGCCAAAGGTTATCAACAATTTTATTTCTCTCTTACTTTTCCATATGTATTTTTTCTTGTTTTTCGTATTTCTCTGTGGTCGCAACTTTTCGATAGGCTTTTAATTGCAGGTGAGAGAGTCCAGAAACCAAACCAACCATATGGGTCACTGCCAACTGGAAATTTTCAAAAACAAATTGGAGAAGCGAAAAGGATGGCAACTCAACTTTTTAGGCAGGCGAAAAACAACGAATTTCCAATTTCAATTTTCAGTTTTTCAATTTAAACAGATCTTAAGTGGAGCCCATGAATGATTTATTTAAATAATATCAGAGATTTGGAAAAAAAAGCCTAAAATTATAATTAAAATTGTTAATTGATTTTTAATGCTGAAATCGTCAATCAAATTCATTAAATGGAAATTAAAACTTTAATTGCATTTTCATTGCTGATCTTTTGTATGTTGTATGTAAGCCAATGAGATTTATGATTAAATTTCATGTCCATCAGGACTCATTTGGTAGCTGAATTTTTAATACTGCTACTTTTTTATTAAAACAAAAATTATTATGATGATGATGAGGATGTTGGAATTTTTCGACTGAAAATTAAATGTTTTGTCAACTTGGCTGCCAAAACAGCGCTCCAACTTAATGACATGCTAAGAGGTACACATCCTTTCATATATGTATGTATGTATGTATGTATGCATGTATAAACAAATAAGCAAGCAAGCAAGCAAGCAAACAAACAAAGTGAAGCAGCGACAGAGTCCGCAGTAGTCATCACCATTGCCAGGCAGGCAGGCTGGGAAACAAACAAACGAACAAACAAACAAACATTGGAGCAATTTTACTGCAATATCAAAAAGTTTTCTTCTTCTTTCTTTTTTTTTTTTTTTATATTTATATTTTTTCCTCTGTTTTTCATTTGTAAGCAGCTGAGGAGGTGGACTGCTTTCTCTTCAGGTTTCCGTTTCCCTTTGCCTTCAACTGAGGCCTCCTGGTGCTGTAATTTGCATTTGTAATCAAAAAGTTGCACACAAACTTTGTTTTATGCTCATTTTCCTGCACGAAAACTTCCTCACACTCACACTCACACACACACACACACACACACATCGAAAGTAAAGTGTGTGGTTAAAAGGGGCTGATCCTGGCTTGGTAGTTTTCCTCGGCGTGTTGATGAAAGTCGCAGGTTGTTAAGAAATTAGTTGAGACGCCTTTAAAATCATCATTAACCTCAACACACTTTTTTGGTCTTTTTGGCAAAAACTTTCTCCAAAATATAAATCAAAAAATATATAACCGGAAAATGACTTTTTAGATATCCCAAAATTTATAAGTATATATAATAAATACGTTGAAATTTCAATTGATTTTTTAATTGTTTCAATGAATATTTAAAGCTCAAGTTTCAAAGCTACAAAATTTATATGTAGGGGAGAGTTGTCTATTTATTAAGTCAGTTTTTTAGTTTTTTAAAAATAATTGCCTTTTTAATATTATTTCTTTTATTCAGATGACTTTTAAATTAATAAATTTATAGTATTTCTTTATTTGTGTTTAGAGATTTATCTAATCCAATACAGATAAAAATTTCTTTAATTTTTCTTGTCTCACTTTTAATTTTTAAAGCCACTAATTCCGATTATTCGAATATAAAAAATTGACGATCGTCTTTCAATTTTGAATACCTACAAATTAAACCCATTCAATTTAAAGTCGATCGTAAAATGGAAAAGTTGCCCATTAAAAATTGTAAAAGCCCTTTAAAATTGTAAATTTAATTTTTTAGTCTGCCAGTTTATTTCTAACGGCCATTTCAATTTTCCTTACGGTATCTCCGCCATCTTTCCGTCTTTTTTTTTTTTTTTTTGAATCCATCAATAAATTCACTTGGCCAATGATAGGCACAAAAATCAAATATTTATTTGCTGTTAAATTTATGACAATGGCACGCAATAAATCCACCGCCAGTGTCCTTTGGGAATTTCGTCTTGGATTTGGACTTGACTTTTTTGGTTTTATGTCCAGCTGAGCCACATAAAAGTGCGGCAAAAATATGCGTGCAGCTGCGTCCTGAGTCTATGCCAAGGACGAGACAGTGAAGTGGAGGAATAAAATGGAATTTGAATTTTATCACAATTAAAATCATTGCAAAATTTATTTATTTATGTAAGCCTATTTCTGTTTATGCTTACTGATCCTTCTGTTACTTTTTATTTTGGTCATTTGTCAGCAACTTCTTAGTCAAAATTGTCACTGTGATTCATTTTGATTTTTATTCCTATTGTCAAAGTTACTTACATATATTGGCTTATAGAATATTTGTATTTCAAATGGGAAAAATATTTTGCTATTTTTGATTTTATCAACGCAAAGAAAATGTCGCAAGAAACTCAGAAAGAGGACATTAATGAATCCAAGGGAAGAAGAAAAAGAAGAAGCAATCGGAATAAGTCTGCCTCAAACAAATAAATAATTCATCATTTAGTTACTCAATTAAATTATGATTAGTCTCTTTACTTTAAAGTTAAAAATGTAAACATTTTTCTTAAAATATTTTTAAATATGTTTTTTAAAATATAATTAAATTAAATGGATGCTCGCAAATACATAAATACACAGAGAAAATAAATTCAATTTTCTGTATTTGAATTCAGGTATTCAGAATTTGGAATTTTTTGGGTATCTACTTGTAAAATCCGTCAAAAATAAATGCTTAAATTGTAAGTAGTTTTTCTGTTTTTTAATGCTTATTTTGAGGTCCGTTTAATTTAATTTTTTTTTTAAATCGACACCCGTTTTTTAATTTTTTAAATTCATTTCGTAGAATTTTTATTTTTTGAAATTATTCAATTTTTAAATGATGTAGATTAAATTTCTGTATTTGAATTCAGGTATACTGAATCCGTCAAAAAATAAATGCTTCAATTGAGAACGAAATTTATTTAAAAGTATGAATGAATTTGAAATGTTTTTACTTTATTACACGTCGATTGACAGCCTCGTTGTTCCTTCTTTTTTTTATTATTTAGATTTAAAACAACCACAACAACTGGCATACACACACAGAAACCCAAATCAATGTATACATTGTGAATTTAGTTAATTAAAAAGTCATTAATTATGTAAAAGCGCCAATAGCAGCAATCAAAAACCAAGAAATGATTGAATCCTAAGGCTAACAATAAGAACATTTTTATTGCCTCTTTTATTTGCTTGAAACTTGAAACTTTTGTGGAACATTTTCATATACCAAATGAAAATTGATGTACGAGTCAAAGTCAAAGTCAAGTGCAATAAAAATCCATGGAAATTCAATAAACAACGAAACAAGTAAATTCGAGTTCAGTTGAGTGAAGTCAATCGATTCGATTCGATTCGAATTATGGACAAAACTGACTTGAGTTGGCCTGGTCGGGACGGAATGGTCTTTTATATTTGTTAAGTGGGTGGTTGGATGCAAAATACACACACACACACACAGAGACACAGACACAGATGGGGAAAATTGCTGTGGCACAAAGTGCATCAGCTGCTGCCAGTCCAATCCAGTTGAGTCCGTCAACGTTAACCCCAAAACCAGCAACACCACTCGGCTTTTGCCAAGCCTCGACAAAGCGCCCAGGCAACTCAATTAATTGTATATATACACAGTGTTTTGCAGAAAAGGAGACCAATTCGCCCACCCAACATAAAAGATGCCAAACGGGCCGAACAATTTAATTTATTTATTATTTTTTCATCCAACAACAAGACAAAAAACAATGCACCACTTTAAAATGTCTGTCTGCTTTCCACCACAGCCTCCAACAAGAGCTTAAATAGCCCGAAGAGCTTTTAAGTGCTACCAGCACATTGAAGCGCTTTTCCATTTAAATCAAACTGATTTTTTATTTTTCATTTATGTAATTTTATTATTTTTGTTTTTTTTTTACCTTAATTTTATTTTATATTGTACTACTTCCAATGAATGACACTTTAAAGCTTTTTGGTCAGAGAACACGAAAAATATACTTCAATTTAAAAAGTACTTACTTTTGCGAATTGAAGGTTTTTTTGGAATCACTGAATGCCAATCTATTGCTAGATCCAATAATAATTTCTTTGAGAGAATAGTTTTTCAAAATCATATTTAAAATATAATGAAAACTGATTATTCTAAAAATATTTTGAAAATCAGGTAGATCAGTATTTAATTTTTAATTAAATACATTGAAGAAAAACTTTATTTCCACCGTAAAATCCTTTGTTTTCAGGATTTCTCTAGAAAAGCATCAGATATGATTTATCGGTTTCTAGATTTGGCATCTGAAAGTCCTTTAGAACAACTCCCCATCAAGTTTGTAGCGTTCAAGAGACCTGTGTTCAAGATCAACACCCGAACCGAATCCAATACAAAAAGATCAAGTATAATTTAAATCTTCTATTTCTAACTTGGTAGCTTTAAGTATTATAAATGTCAGGCCGAGATTGAGTTTTGAATTTTTGTTTTTTTTAAATGAGTAGGTAAAAGTTTGAAGTCATTCAAATTCAGCAAAAAGAAAAAAAAAACACAATAAAGAAACTTAAATGGTTGCGACCCTCATCTTGGGCTGTCGTCAATAAGAAACAGTAGAAAACATTCACATATCCACCGAACCAAACAAACAAACAAACAAACATACAAAAAAAAACAAAAAAAATCACATAAATTTTCTTCTTTTCTTGTTACTTTTGGAGATTTTGTTTGGTTACTTTTTTTTTGTTGTTGTTGCTGTTGTTGTCTGCACGAAATATTAAAAAGCAGCCCCCTTCCCCGTTTCTCTCACCCCCTGGACAAGTCAACTGAACCCATAAATTTCTTATATTGCTGCCCATCGCATATTTTACATAAATTAAATTTTTCCCTTGCATTCAAAGATTTTTGCTTAAATGTCAGAATCCCGAATTTTATTATAGGGGAGTGGATGAAAATAGAAAACGGCAAAGAACTTGGAGAAATTTTAATAATAAATTAAAAGCTTAAGAAAAACTAATCAAAATATTTTCAAGAAAAGATTTTAAATTCTTTCAATTTTCCTAAGTAGTTTGATGAAATTAAATATTTAATTTAATTCTCCTTTCTTAACAAATTAATTTGCTCACTAAACACAATTAAACACATTAAATGGTGGACTTTACGAAATGTATTTAAAATATACAAAAAAAAAGAACACAGTCTAATCAAACAAAAAAAAAGAAAAAATTAAATAAATATGAAACCATTTGGAAACATTTTAATAACTACTTTGTATTTACATGCAATGAACTGACAGAGACTCCCAACTATGGTAGAATCCCAGCAGCCGCAAACAACCTACTTTTCCAGTAATGCGGTCGGTAAAAAAAAAAAAACAGAACAGTACGGAACAGTAGAAGAAAATCGGCACAAAATGTTTTCGGCCACGTCTTTAATGAATTAACCCAAAACCAAGAGAGTGGAAGGCGCGAAAAATGCCGGCTGTTGGCGGTGGTGGTGGTGGGGGAAAACTGGGAATTGGACTGAGCCGGGAATGCTGCGCTCACTTGGCCTGCCCCAAGGCTGTCGGACAACGTGGGGCAATTATTGTAAGCGGCTTTCATCGTGCGATGATTACACTTATAACAGAAATGGCGCACAAGAAGAGCCTGGTTGGCTGGAGCAGAGAAATTGGTTGGACGAGAAAAAAAGAAGAACCAAATTGTGGGCGCTACTTTAGGGATTCATGGTGAAAATAGCAAACAAAAAGAAAATACCAAAATATATACAAAACTGGGACAAAAGCTAGCTTCGGGGTGCCAAAGCTTACATACTTTTTTTCAATTACCACTCTTGATAGATCATTCCTATAGATTTTGATGAAATTTCGCACACAGATAGGAAAATGTAAAAAACTTCTTGAGACCAAAATTGGTACCTATAGTTTAATAAACAGCCAAGTTATCATATTATAGAGATCCTATCCGATTGGTTTCTTTCTATCTGTTGCAAGCTGTGGCACAAAGTGAATATCCTTTTGTTTTTTTAGAAAGTATAAAGAATAAAAGAGCACAGCGTAACTAGCAAAACATTTCTAAAAACGCATTTGACTTGTTATTGTTGTTGTTTTTGTTCCTGTTGTTACTGTTGCTGGCCATGTTTGCCAGCCTAATTAGTGCATTTTTATAGCATAATTTTCGGTGTTGTAAGCGTTTTTCCGCCATAAAAATGTACAACATGGAAATATTACATTAAAATTTATGAAGCTCTCTTGGATTATGGTCGATAGAATAGATGGAGGATAGGATAATGAGTTTGTTTTACTTGTAAGAATAAATGGCTGCATATTTTGTTTGCCTTTAGTTTCTTCTTATTTTTTTTACAATAAGTTAAATATAAATTTGGTGTTTCACTTACAGTTGAAAAAAGAATATATCAGTGGGAGGAGAACTTACCTAAAAAGACAAAGAAAATGTTTAAAAAGATGTTAATGAAAGTTTAAAATATATTATACTTTTAGTGTTAAAGATAAAAGGTATAAAAACTAAATTTAAATTTTAAGCTATTGTAATATTTTAATAAATTTAAAATTGTGTCAAAACATTTACAACAATTGTAATTAGCTTCATACGTCACAATTTAACTATATGTAGTTTGCAGTTTATACCATAGATGGCGCCCAAGCCAAAGGTTTTTTAATTGGGTGGGGTTGTCAGATGGAGTGAACAGCTCTTGGAATAAAAAATAATTTAGAAAAAAAGTATTTTTTGAGTACAAACTGTGGAATCGGAATTATTTCTGGAAGACATAAGATTCTTCAGTCTTATTTTATAAATTCCTGGACGCATAGTAAATATCGATAAAGATATCTCCAAGTCAAAAGGCACGCGATCATATTCATGAATTTTGAATCAAAGTAGGCTTTGAATTGACCATCTTTCAATTCAATTTCAATACTACTCAGTCGTTTAGATTGTTTCGTAGCACTAACACACCTTTCAATTTTGGTTAAATTAATTAAAACAAAATCTCTTGTGTACTAAAAATTGATTTAAAAAACACATACATAAATATACCTATACATATATCTTGTGCCTGAATAATGGATGTGATTTATCAATGTCTGGAGGAGGTCGGGGAACCGGTAACTGAAATGGAATTGGCCCATTATGTAGCTCAATCGAATGGAGTAGCAGTTGAGGAAGTTTCCCGACTGGTTAATCAAAGTTTAACTTATCTGGCTTATTACAATTTGGTATTGCGTATTGGTTCGCGCTTTCAAGTTCATTTAGTTGACGACTATGTGGCCTATGAAGACGAAGAAGTAAATATCTATATATTTCAAATAACATTAGGTATATATCTAATAATACTTGTTGTCTTTCGAATAGCCATTAAGCTCTATCAATAGTCAAACATTGCCAGAACCTGATAATAATCAAAGCCATTGAAATTATGAATTCCACAAACAAAATACAGAAGGCATTTTATATAATGTAAGTATGAAAAGATTCTACATATTACTTCCGTTTCCTATATAAAACTTTTATTTGTTGTCTGGAATTGTAAATAAATTGATTGCTATAAGAAAACTCATAAATCTCATATATCTGTAAGATGTAATTATAAATTCTATGCCGAGATCTTTAATTAATTTCAATCTTTTACATTTCAGAGTACCGTCTTCATAAGTTTATGTCTACAAAAATTTATTATGTTCTTCTGGCAATTATTCCTTGTTGTGATACGTGAAAATTCTTAATTGTGTCCATCCTGCTAGTGTGTAAGAAATTAAATTAACAAATGAAATAATAAAAACAACATAAAAAATAATAGCACAAGTTTTTATCTAATTTTTGGTAGCGTTATTATAGATGCTTTTCAACTGTTGCTTCTTTTATAAATAAATATTCCTTCAATTTCTTTCAATATTTAATGTTATTTAAAAATACATATGTTTAAAGATATTGGTATATATATTTTTAAATCCGTGTGCCAGTCAAACAATGCTAATATTAAATGTGTAAAGACATTGAAATAAAAATGCATTTCATGGATGGAACACGACTTGCCTCGATTTATTGTACTTTGCCACAAACATATAACAACTTCACACGGGCGTGTCCATGTCAGTTGAGAGGGTCCTGGGCGGATACATGCACACATGTATGCGAAAAAGGGATACTCCCACGAGGACCAGGAGCAGCAGGACCACCAGGACATAATGGTGTTAGACCACAATGAGCTCAATTTACGCCTATGATTGGCGGCAGTGTCTCGGTCGGAGGTTATACCGCCATGCCGCCCACGCCCACCCGTTTCAAGTTCTGCCAGATTCGGTTTCGTGTAAGCCCAAAAAAGTTTCTTGTTTGCATTTGACTACTCGACCCTTTCTCTTCTTCTTCTTCTTGTACGAGTAAGTAGCGTTTCCCAGCCAGACGCTAAACATCGCGTGCAGACAACCAAGCCAGACTTTTCCTTGTAGATGCCGATGCCCCCAGACTAGCCCAGCCCAGCCCAGCCCAGTTCGGTTCAGGACTTCTTGACAGTCTCAAAATTGCATAGCACACGAAATCGACTAGACTTTTTGAAGGCAAACGCAAACCAAAACCCAAAACTCCTGCCAGTTTGCCAGTTGGAAAGTCATGTGCAGTCAACTTTGCTTATGCCACCCAAAAAAATAAAAAAAAAAAAACAATAAGAAGAACTTGGAGCATAGATTAAGGAACTGAAGAGCCAAGAAACCACACCGGCAATAGCAAATTTACTTGTTAAACGTAACAAGCAAAGACTTTTATTGTTAGAGAGGGAAACTTTATAAAATATGCTAGCAGAGCATTTAATTATGATTTCTATTGGGAATTTTATTAAATTCCAATTATTCATCCTTTTTTTAATAAAATAATAATACTTGAATTCAGCAAAGGGAAATTTATACCGATTTCTAAACTTTTTCTTTTTTTAATTTTAAATGTTGTTGAAACAGCTTTTCAAGTTCTTAGCATTTGAGTTGAAAATCCACCGTATGGATTATGGCATCATGCCCAATATCATTTCTTTTTCTCTCTCTATCTCTCTCTAAATAATCCTTTTAAAGTGGCTTAAAATTGTCATCTTCTTGAATGTTGTTTGTATGAATTTTATAGGGCCAATTTTATAAGCCATAAGTTAGCTACATTTGATTAAAAATTGTAGAAAATTAAAAAAATAAATAAAAACATTTCGTTGTAGGGATTTAAAAATCTCCTTATAAATTTCAGCATTATAAAGTAGAGGGACTATTATTCTAAATTAAATCAAATAAAATATTTAGAGTGTAGCTGTGTTAATTCCTCAATATATCTTTTAAAATAGGCCTCAAAATTAAAATGCCTTTTTGTTCTTTTTTGAAGACTGACAAAGACTCGACAGATGGGGCCAGAAAAGTTGGCTAAACAAATGCCAAAGTGCCGGGCTAATAAGTATGTATTATTAACAACCACAATAGCAACAACAACAACAACAATAAAGATAATTCTATAAAGGAGCAAAAGTAACATTGCCATCACCGCTACCATTTGCTATTATGATAATCATTTGAAAGGCTTGCACGAGTTTTTGAACACAAAAGGATTTAAATTACGCCGCTAAGCGGTTTATACAACAACAACAACAGCGACAAGAACAGCAGTCATAAGAACCATAAAGCAACACCCGCAGCTGGCATCTATGTCTCGCTTTCTCTCTCTCTTCCCCCATTCGCCAGCTTTGGCTCAACATCAATCCATCCAAACAGCAGCAGCAGCAGCAGCAACCCATCACCTTATTTCATTCTATTCCATTCCATTCCATTCCAACTGCCGTTATTTTAAATGCTGAGGCAACGAAATGTGAACAAAACTCATCAGCAGCCAAGCATCATTCTTCGAGTTAAGCACACACACACACACATACAGTTCATATGTGTAGGTCTATGCATAATTTTACAGTCTACACTTGATACAAGGGACTCTGAGACAACAACAAAGCCTAATTAATTTAACAAGTTTCTATGAAATTCGTGATGATCGATTTAAAAAATCATAAAATATATTAGGGACTTCTTTGCTTTATTTAATAGGATTTCAAGAAGAAACGAAAACCCAATTTATAAAAAAATCTCTTTGTTTTTGCAAGTGATATTTATATTTTTTAAGTCTAATCTTTTGGCTATTATATCATAAATTCATGTGTATTTCTACTACCAAATAGACTGGAGAAATCTTGTTGGGTAAATTTTCATGTTTTTGGCTTTCAGTTTAATTTAATTTTTCTCATTTAATTAAACGCTTAATTATTTTTTTTTTTAAATATTTAACTAATTTTTTAATGAAAAATATTCATAGCTGTTTTATATGTTTTTTACTGTACTTATTTATGAATAAAGTTGGGGGCTTAGATCTGTGTTTGGTGACTGGGAGAAGAAGGTAGTTTTGTGAGTTTTGTCTGCCCGCAGAAATTCTGGTGGCCATATTTGTTTGTCACACACACACACACACACCCATATAAATGTATGTAAGTATGTATAACTCTACAGAGAATATTTGATAAATACAAGTGTCTTTGTAGATGCGTATAATTTGTGTGTGTGTGTGTGTGTGTGCTGTTGACTTTGGATAATATGGTTTGGGTGCCAGGATTTTCCCAAGCAAGCCTGTCTTTTACCTTCTTCTTCTTCTCTTGCTTATCCACTTTCTGCTTACTTGCTTATTTGTTTGGTTGGTTGGTTTATTTGTTTGTTTGTTTGACTGATTGTCTGTCATTTTGTCTGATTGTGCGCCTATTAGTTTACAAATGAATGCATAAGTGTTAGATGCGAAAAGACGCCCATACACACACACACGCATAGGCACAATGACAAGTGGCAGGCGGCAGGCTATGCGGGCAAAACGGTTGATAAGCATTTGTATGTATGAATATTCTCTCTTTCTCTCATTTTCATTTTCATTCTCATTGATTGAATACAAAAGTGTGTGTGCGTGTGTGTGCTTCGTGCTAAGCGTAAAAGATAATTGCGCCTTCTCCGTACAATTGACAATGGGATTATTGGGGTTTTAAGCCTTTAAGTCTATTGTTAGACAATTTGCAGTCAAGTGACGACTACGTACGCTGACTCTGACTCTGACTCGGTATAATCAACTTGAGTGTAGGTTTGTTTTTGTTTGCTGTTATAATGCAATTTAATTCATTTCACGTGCCGCCGAAGGCTCACGTTTTGCAATCACTCAGTCAGTCAGTCAGTCAGGCAACCAACTGTATAAATTCTCTCCACCAAACTGACCAATTGACGTTCCCAAACATGGAGAGAGAGAGAAACCCTTTCTCTGAAAAGTTACTGAGCCGTAGAAACAAAGCCGCCACAATGCAATTTCATTGCAGCTTTTGTCTGCTTAACAATCATGCGGAAACCCTGAACCTGAACTCTAAATTAGTATTATAACCAGACTACCCAATTCCCCTTACTTTTGTCTGTTGCTTTAAGTAATTTTCAATTTAATTTAACTTTGGTTTTTCAATTAAAAGGCAATTGTTTTTGGAGCTTCTTCTCAAAATTAAAAAAAAAAAAAATACTGATAAATTATTTTCCTACAAGAAATGTCGCTCATCTAAATAATCTTGTGCAATTTTTCAATTTAGGTAATAAAACGAATTTACTAAAGTTTATCTAAATACCTACATTTTTTTTAAGTGTCTACAATATACTTGATATAAATAATGGATCTACTTAAATAGGTGCAAAACAAACAAATCAAATAACAGCGACATTTGTATACTCTGCCGGATTTTCTTACTCGAATGCATGGACATCAAAACTGGCCATTTTGGTACTCGATTATAATTGTCAAACTTATTTTAGGCTCACTTTTTGGGATTTTTGGAATAATATTTTAGATATAATCAATTTAAAAATTTACTAAAAACTTAACTAAAGAAAATAATATAGTGTTCATTTTTTCAACATTATTCAAATCAGCTGAAAGCTTCCAATGCTTTGCAAATATTAAGTACTTCTTTTTTAAATTTTAATTCTCTGTATACTTTAATATACAGCTGATCTTGCAAATGTTTAGATATTAATGGATTACAAGGCTGGTGCAGAATCTTTTGAATTATTTAAAACAAAAGCTGATTTTTGAAATAATTTTTAGGAATTCTATTTAAGATATAGATAAAAAAAATTATTAATTTTTGTCTGTCTTTTAAAGTTTTCAACTTTTTGGGCATCTTTCGAGAATTTCTCCTTTGTCTTTTAAAGTCTTCAACTTTTTGGGCATCTTTCGAGAATTTCTCCTTTTTCTGCATGTTACATAAATTTAGATAAAATGAATATACCCATTATTTATGGCTACAGTGTATAAATAAGACAGATAAAAACAAAAACAGAATTTTCGTAGGCTCTTTTGGTAAATTGCACTCATTGCGTCAAATTGTGTGTTTGTGTATTTGTATGTGCGTATATTTGGGTGTGTATAAGTGTGTGTGTGTGTGTGTGTGTGTTGGTTTCAACAAGCACTTGAGTCACTTAAATATTAATGAATGAATACAAGCAAATTGAGTGGTCTTGAATGACGCTGTTACCGTTGTTGTTACAATTACCTTTGTTGCTATTGTGGCTGCTGTTGTTGCTGTTGTTGTTGTTGATATACTTGATGGTTGTTTGACGCTAATGATGCAGGCGTTGCCCATAAATTGTCAGTCATAACAACAACAACAACAACAAATCCAGGCAAACATTCAACTTACAAAGAGAGTGGTAAATAGAATTAGAAGAGGAGAAAGAGACGGCATCCTCGATGGACTCATAAACAGTAAGCGCGCAAATTGTTAATTGACACATTGTGGTATGGCGGCCAAGAGTTTGTGTCCTTCCATTTGTATGTGTGCCTGTGTAATCTGAGAGTGCGAATGGGCAAGGCATATTAAGTGTCTTAGAGAGATTGAAAGGGATCATAATCGACAACAACAATTTTATCCATCTGCTGCCAGTTTCAATTAGACAAATGTGGCGTTGATGGCCCTCTAAAAACTACAAGTAAATACTTTTTAAAGACCCATTAGAATATTTAAGGTTTTTGGAATAATTTTATTATTTTTAAACCGAGACAAAGATAACTTTACATATTTTTAATGTATTTATTGTTTATTCAAGGGGAAGGTTTATAAGTTTCCAGTTTATTCAATTTCGAGACTTAAAAAAAGGTATTGTCAAAATTTAGATGAGGTTTCGAAGCAAGACTAAATCCATTTTTTCTGTTCTTTTAGGTTGATGGAGAAATCTTATCATCTTAAGAAATTAAAGTGAAAAGCTGTACAAAAAATAAAATCTTTCCCTTTGTAATTAATTCCTATATAAACTAATTGGTATAAATTGTATTAAATTACTATTATTAATAATATTGTGTTAAATTGGATTTATGATTTCTCAGTTTGCCAAAAATAATGCAATTCATTTGATTTGGATATGAATATAAATTTGAAGGCTTAGAGCAAAATTCATGACATTTTGAACAACAAGTCAATGAATGCTATGAATCCAATTGATTATTATGCATTTGGCATATGAAATTTAATTTACAGCCCTTTCATGTCCGTCATATATATCCAAAAAATGGCAGTGACATAAATTTACATTTAGAGCAAATTTACAATTGACTAAATTAACTCAAACTCCACAAAAACATTCATTTAACATTCATACAAATTGTTGTTGTTTTTGCTGAGCCTTCATTTGCGTTTAAATGCATTGCAAACATGCAAATTCACGCAATGCAATTTATCATGCATATCAAATAAATTAGTTAAATATTATGTTATCAAATTAAATGGTGGCATGCCCCTAGAACCCAACAAACCCGACAAATGACAAAGAGAGAAAATTCAGAATGTCAGCATAAATTCAACTTAACATTTTGATATGATACAAGTAAACTCAAAATGTACCCTGCCGCTGACATTGCCAAATCTTAAGTCTGCAATTTAAATTATTTTCTCTTCCCCAAAACTGTCTCTCTAATCTAGAAATGCCATCATCACACAAATACCGCTTTTTAACAATACATAGAAGTAGTCATGTATGAGTTCATTCAAATTATGCACACATACATAAACATAACTGAGTAACTGTGTGCATTTGAGTTCAAATGCTAATCGCCAGATGACATTCATTGTCTGTGAAACAATTAAAATCAGTCAACACGCTAAAATCAGAGTGTGTATGAATTGTATTCTATGGTACTGTGTACATAACTCGCCAACACACACAACTACCTAATAATAATAATAACAATGATCTTTAGTTCTGAGAGATGAGCGGTTTTGTCCGTTCAATAAATACACTTACAGTTATGATCGCACAATTTTAATCTATATTTCCTGAACATTGAAAGAGATGCAGCTAAACTATTAAGAAACCAAGTTTTATCCTCTTGTAATACAAAAAAAAATTATGAATCTACGAGTATAATTCCTATAATTCCTGAACATTGAAAGAGATGCAGCTGAACTATTAAGAACCCAAGTTTTATCCTCTTGTAATACAAAAAAAAATTATGAATCTACGAGTATAATTCCTATAATTCCTGAACATTGAAAGAGATGCAGCTAAACTATTAAGAACTCAAGTTTTATCCTCTTGAAATACAATAAAAAATTATGAATCTACGAGTAAGTAAATCTTGGGGTGATCAGGAACTTTTAAAGTGACGTAAAGGGAAAAAAAAGTACAGTCTCGGCCAATTTAAAGTAAGCCAACTCGTTCATAATTCTTTTTTTTTTCAATCAATTAAATCTAAGCAAGATTTGAGATCGATTCGATAAAAGCAAAGCATCGATAAATGTTTAATCGATCCTCACTTGTGCTTAAATCCTTACAATGTACTATTCGAAACTCATCAGATTCATACACACATATGTTGCCTTGGCCATCGTGTTGATTTCCTATCGCTGGGCTTCTGTTTCTATAATTGAGTTTCATGTGTGTGTGTGTGTGTGTGTTATGCATGCATGTTCCTGTTCTTGCTATTGAGTAATGTCCGTTTCCATGAATGTTTAGCTGTCCACCTTGTCCACTCCTATTGCTCCTATCAGTGCCCTGTCTGTGCAACTGCTTACCAGCACACAATGCCGACGTGTTTTGTGGCATAGTACGCCAGTAATTCTCTCTGGTTTGGCTCTGATTGTTTTTTTTATACCCCCCCAGCCCCCCCCTATATTGCGTCATTATGTTCAACTGTGCTGAGCGCAGAAAATTAGCATGCAGCAAACATGTGTTGCTGTCACTCGATTGTCCCCAGACCAGACGGGGTCAGACCGACAACATCCCATATTTCCAAGCAGTTAGATCCGACCAGACTATCCCTATCCCTATCCCTACTTGTAGTTTCTTTCTGTCGCTCTTCAAAGTTAAGTATGTCACATTAAATGATACGCAACACTTGACACCAAAATAACAAGATGGAGTGTGAGTAAAGAACAAGGGAAAAAAATGAACCAGAACCCCAAAGCGGGCGATAAAAACGGTTCCCCATTCAAGTCAAAAGAGGAAGAATGTGTGTAGGTTAGAGGCAATTTGAGCCCACACAAGTTTCACAAACACTCACTCTCATTAACATGAATGTACGTGTGTGTTTGTGTGTGTGCCAGGCAGCCCTAAAAAGTAGGCAATGGCAACGGGAAAGAAAGTTACTTAATTTATGTATAAATGGAACTTTAAATACCTTTCGAATAATTAGAAAAATACAACTTTTTATAGCACCCAGGCATTCTTCACATATTGCCAACATATTTATTAACCCACTGATAAAATATTCATGACTCTATAGAATCGATTTGAATAAAAATAAAAAAAAAAAACCCTAAACAAAATGCAATTTATTTAAACAGAATTTTGTGAAAATCGTTTTAAATTCGGAATAGCTGCCTCTACCTACCATTTTCCTTTTGGCTACAACGATTAAAATATTGTATTTACTTTGCGTATGTGGGGAATTTGGGAAAGTGAGTGTTTGTTTATGTAGCTAAATTTATGCACACAAAAACAACAACAAAGCTCAAAATGTTCTAGTTGATTTCAAATTATCCCCCAAGAGTCTTAAAGTAGAGTCACAAAGTCAAAGACTCTGAAGAATGGGAAGGGAAAACGCTTCTTATATTTTGTTAGCAACCAAAATAGAATTTTTCCTTTTAAAAACGCTTCCAGCTCAAATGCCAAGCAATTGTAAAGGTAAAAGAAAAATAAAATAACTACAAAAAAATAAATATAGACGCATCAATATTCTAAATATGCAAAACAAGAAGAAAGAAAACAACAAACAATTTTTAAATTTCATAAAAAATCATAGAATAAGGGAAACTAATAAACGTCTCATTGTATAAAAAAGAGTAAGATATCCAAAGGAATAGTAGTTCAATTATCAACAAGTAAAATAATCTACCTCAAATAATCTACCTTAAATAAAAAAAACTAGGAATAATAATAAATCAATTTCTTTTTGCCTATAGATGAATGTGGAATATATATAGATCAGAGATGATTATCCTCCTTTAGCTCTCTAATTACTCTACTTTTTTTCTGATCATTTACACATATGAAATTTAAATAAAATTGCTGTGTACATCAAATTTTTTCTGGCTCTCTTTGCCATGAAAAAAGAGAAATAAATCAATGAATAGGTTTTGGAATATCTTTCACATTTAATATTCCCCCCCGCCCCCCTACCATTCTAAACAAAGCAATCGAGAAAACTAAGAAAAAATCAAACGTACAATTTCAACAACACATCAACATTAGAACTCTAATCAATCGTGACAAAATTTGAATTTATAGAAATAATATACATGTATAATTTTTTTTTTAAATAAATTTGAATAACTTCAAACACACACATTAGATTCGATTAGACCCAAAAAAGGACATCTCAGCAGAGGATAGGGCAATTCAGATCAAATCAGATCGAAATCAGATCAGAAGGCGATCAAAACAGGGGAAACAAATAATATATAGATTATATAGATAAAATACAATCCGACAATGCTGCGATCAGAGTCCAATACCAAATTCAAATATTTAGTCAAGGCTCGACCAATCCATTCATCACCGCGAGGTGACCGTCCAATTGTTAAGGCAAAACGTACCCGACCCCGTCACCCGACGACCCCAACAATAGACCAGCACTCGATGCTGAATAAGACCCGTAATAAAATCAATAAACTAAATCAACGAACAAAGAAGTCAAAGTCAGCAAAGAAGCCATTGCCACAAACACAATTTCAAAGTCCAAACATAATTCACATAAAGCCACAAAAGCCGCTTGAAAAGCCCAAACGTCTAACTGCTGGCCAGGTAACAAATAAATCCTTTAAAATAAAAATCCATTCATTACATAATAAATAATATATATATATATAGACGCCCCGAATGCAGGCCCATAACAAGGAGCCATTGCACAATCAGGATCATTATCGTCACCATGTGCCCAAGGCCAAATCGAAATCACGTCGAAATTTAACTGGGAAGAAGGCTGGTAAATCAACCAAGTCGACACCCGTATTCTTTCTCATCAAGGACTCGCCCAAAAAGGACATGCAACGCGATAAACGCTATCTCCAAAAGCAACTGAAATATTCCGATTTACCGGTTATCGGCAAGCCCCGCAAACAGGTTCTATCCGGCCGCACAAAGCCCAACGTGGACTTTTTTTTTAATGGCGGCCAACGTATGATGAATACCACAACAATTCCATTGACCAAGCCCCAAATGAAGACACGTCGCGTCAAGGCTGATGATATGTTTGGCGAGGGCATACAGCGCGAGGTTGAGGTCCCATTGACCCGGATATTGCCAATTATTGATTTCATTTCCACCAAGGAGTTTCAGGATATGAACGCGGCCAAAAAGCATCTCAGACGTTTGTAGTGAATCTTATTGTTTTGCTGCTTATTTTGGTATAAATTAACTGCAATTTTGTTGATAGGCATATGGCAATTTGTTTGTGAAGTAAAAGCGTTTTTTCTTTTCTTCTTTTTTATTTTTTTTATGGTGGCCTACCAAATTTTATGGAGAGAACAGCTGCCAGTATTAAAATTATAGCAAATTTAAATTCATGTGCATTCCAAATTTATAGTCTTGCATTTGCTCAAAATAAATTGAAACAATCAATAGAAATGGTCTTATTTTAATTTATAAATAAATAATAAATAACATCGATCAGACTCTATAAAGTATAAGGAACTTGGAAAAAAATTATATCATTATGTATTCTCGATCAAGATCAATAGCCTAGTCGATCTCGGGGATGACAAGAGCTAGAGCCACCAAATCATTTTATTTTTAGACTTTTTGATTAATTGATATCAATAAAAAGTTTGAAAACGATCTTTTCTTTGATGCATTTCTTTTAGAAAAAGAGTACAATGAAAATAATAATTTTAGAAGCAGCCAAGACCAAAAGCTGCACAAACAAATCGTTAAACTTTTCCAGACGACCATCCACAAATACACAAATACACACATACATTCTAACAAATACTTATATCCAATTTACTCCAATGACCCCGCCAACTTGGTGCAGAGTTGTAAAACTTTTTCTGTCCCCAACATAAAACTTTGCGCCGACGACTCAAGAACCAAAACCAGAAAATGAGTAAATGAAAATCAAAGAGACAGAGAGGAGGAGGAGATCCAGCGATGGCGTCCAGGAATGTTCAGAAATCTTGCAGCAATTTACGGCTTTTCTTCGACGAGAAAAAACCAACTTCAAACGCAGACACGACGCGCCGCAATGCTTGGCTGACTAGATGGCGCTAGAATAGCTTAAATGAAGGGAAATTTGGAAATGGAAAGGGCCCGAGATGTGGTGAGGTGGGGGTGATTTGGCGGAACCAGGCAATTGAGCCAGCGCGCAAAAGTATGCAGCATGAATTTGTTGTTTTTAGTTTTTCGACTTGTTTTCATTTTAATACTTCAAGTGCCGCTCGCTCGCTTGCTGGTGAAGAGACCATTCACATTTGCATTTGCGAAAAAGTCTCAGCACTGGAATTGAGATTGAGGTAGGTTTGGGTTTGGGTTTGAGTTTGGTTTGAGTTTGGTTTGGTTGCGAATAACCCAAACATAATGAATACTGCTGCTGCTGCTGCTGCTGGAACAACGACAACGTCAGTGACAGAAACTGCGGCTTTTAACCGCAAACCAAACAAAAATTGAGATTCATTTAATTCATTGTGCTGCGACCCGCCGCCAACCGAGCCAGTTAAATGGTTAGAAAAGGGGGACAAAACTAAGGAAATGTCCACCAAATATTAGCAGGATTTAAATGACTTTCTCCAGCCCATTTAACAGACGTTATCCTGGCACCCTTAGATTCTCTGTGATCCATGTGATCAATTGAGCAATTTTATATTTCTTCCTTTATAAATTAAAAACTTGAAAATAATTTCGATAAGAAAACATTCTCTTTTTTGGCTGCTCCATTTGCTACACATTTAAATTCGCACGATTTCATTTTGAATTCAGCATAAATTTAGAATGGGGACAATTGCACAAGGCTCCACTCGAGTAGACAATTGGAAAGCGACGAATCGCCAAAGCGATTGGCCAATTCCGATGTGACCTCAAATTTAGAATAGAAGAAAAAGGTCGGGGACAAAAAACAAGTTTCTAAAGTTTGCACAAGAAGAAGAAGATGAATGTAAGAAAGCTGAAAATATTAAAGATCTAATTGGATATAATATTATATTTCTTTACATCAATGACTTTATGCTTTTAAGGTTAGCTTAATTTTGTGTATTTGCGGTTATGTCTGTTGCAAATACAAGTCAATAATTCCCATTCCCATAACCAAAACCGATTTCCATTATCCACATCCACTCAAAATCCATAAAACCCCAAAAACCACCTGATTTACCAATTATGCAACAAATACGACAGCCCCGCAGCCCACAAGTGACACTTGAATGTGCAGGAATGTGGGTGTTATGCAAGTAGCCCTGGCTGCGTGTGGAATGGTAAGCAAAAGCGGGGAGAAATATGCGCGTCGACCTGAATATTGAGCGCAATTACCTGACACACTTAGTTCCGCCAATGGTGGTTTGCCAACAAAGCGTGCAACGGTAAATTGCTATTACCGTTACCTTTACCAATACAAATCCTTACTTTTACCATATCTGTTCGTCTGGCAGCCAATACTTCTTATTGCCCAGTCTTGTCCGACTTTCGTTTTCAAGTGGGCAAACAATCGACTTTGTTAATTAGACAGCCCACCACTGCCAATTGACCTCAAAATAGATAGAACTCTCTCTTAAGTATACATATATTCAATTCCATTTTGGGTTAAATTGAACTCAATAATAAAAAAAAAAAAATAATAATAATAGTGACCAGAGGTCAAAAAAGGAAAAATCATAAGCGCCGAAGTTTACATACTTTTTTCAATTAGATTTCGGAAGCAGTTAGAGTTAATCTAACTTATACCAATTCCAATTGGAATTTTACTGATCGTTTGTATGGCAGCTATATGATATAGTGCTCCGATCCGGCTGGTTCCGACAAATGTCTCATTGGACCATACTAGAAGCCTTGTCACCAAGTTTCATCAAGATGGCTTTAAGACTGAGGGACTAGTTTGCATACAGACAGACGGACGGACAAACGGACGGACTCCTCCAGTCCCCCTGATCAAGTTTTAGGTAACTTTTTGAAAAAAGTATAATAACGGAGAATCGAATTCGAAATACCCTGTAAAAATTACTTTTAAAAAAGCTCTGTAGGTGTTAATGTGATCCAGTCTTCCCTAGTTGAACCTGATCAAGAATATATATATATGTATATAAATATTGCATAAATTTCCAAAACTGATTATACTCTGTTTTTTGTCTAAAGGCTTTACTTATAGAAACTTTTTATGGAAGCAAGAGAGAGAGAGAGAGAGAGAAAGAGAGGGAGAGAAAAAAGTCAGAGACGCCAAAAACCATTTTCCCTTTTTCCCAGCAACAGCGACCTCGACCCAGTATAACAGCCGCGTCCTGGGCAATAACTTTGTATACCCTGAAATTAACCATAGTACAAAGAGTATAATAACTTTTGGCCATGAACTAAGGTATAGCAATAAAGAGAAAGAAGCTCATATATAGAAATTCTTTATCAATATCAGATCGATTTCAGAGAGGATTAAAGCCAAAGCTTTCCGAGGAATACTCAATACCCAGAGCAATCCAAATTCGGCTTTATACAAATTTATCTTTTGCACTATTTTTATCGTGATTTCAGCAAGTACACATAAACAATTTGTTGTTGGTGGTTTGGCTTGACCCACGTTTTATTTCATTTTGTTTCATGGGACAACGACGACGACGGCGGTGGTTATCGGAATCGCCATTGCTATCCATTTCATTTACCGCAGGACAAATTTTTATTGCTGTGCCAAAAAAGGGTCCTGAACATTGCCCATATGGGTGGGTGAATCGGATTGGTTTGTATTGGTTATGAGCCAGCCTGTCCATTGCTTGACCTAGCAGCAACCGTTGCAATGTTTGGTCTCCTTCAGTGGTCATTGTTTCAATAAAAATTGCCGGAAAGTTGTTGCAATTGTCCTCATTTTCTGTTAAGGACAATTTTATTGTTGTTTTCACTTGCCAACTAGCATCATGCCGTGTATCCAACCATTAACCCCTCTCCCATTTCCCCATCTCCTGCCATCATCTCTCATATTTAACTTCTTTTCACTGCTGCTGCCCCATAAACTGTTGTCGCAATTTTCTTCTTGTTCTATTGTTGTTACTACATATTGTTATTGTGGTTGGTTGTTTTTTTTTGTTTTTGGCGAACGGACCTGGTCTACATTTTTGTCTAAACTATTTGTATGTTTTCTTCTGGTCATTGTATAACATTTTTGCATTTGTATTTACTACTCTGATGGTTTTATTCAAAACAATATGTATAAAAAAAACACACTCATGTCCAATATGACAGTCAAGTGCATTGTGCACTTTGCCAAAACAATTTTCATTTGTCCTCACTCAAGGACACTCGTCATTTACATTCAAATGGATATCCGCACACAATAAATACATATGTCCTTTTTCATAAATTTAAATTTAAAGCATTTCATTTATTGATTGATCCTCTTCAGAATTGTTGTATGCCTCATCCTCCTCAAGCATCTGCTCATAGCCCTCCCCATTATCATCATCAGAACCCTGCCACTCGAGGGTCTCCTCGAGCCAAAAATCAGGATCCTGCCAACTATGGACCTCCCAAACCTCCTCGAGCACAGCATCAAGTTCGGGCAAATGGTAAATTACCCATTCCTCCTCGAGCACAGCGTCAGGATCCTGCCAATTGTTGGCCTCCCAACGCTCTAACTCGCCAATCTCATCGTCCACACTGCGGCATTCTATTTGGAATGTGTTCCAAAATATCTCCAGATTCTGGGCCTCAATGGAACTAGGCCAATACTGTTCAATATCGCCACGAGACGCTACTGCCACACATTGACCACTCAGGTCGTTAAGTTCCAGCTCTGTTGCATTGGCCAGCAATTTAATTCGCGCAATGGTCGCTTTTATGGTCTCAAGACTATCAGTTTCAATCAATTCGGGCTCATTATTAATGATGTATGCCTCCCAATCAGCGCACATTTGAAGCCATCGTTCGATCTCGTTGAGTATCACAAAACGGTAATAGCTAAGATTTGAGTAAATATTGTGACTCATGCTTCTCTTCTTCTTCTCCTTCTCTTTCTGAATTTATTAATATATATATATATTCACCACTGAAATTAATTTTCAATTTCTGGCAGCTTACCGTTGATACTTTAATTGGTATTATTCTATATATTTTTCTAATTTTGCCCTATTTTATTATAGAGATGACCGATAAATACAATAACAAATGCGATTTATCACCAGAGTTGCCAGCACATATTCCAATGGGAACGAACAATGACAACTCATACTAGCAGAGCTGCCACTCTTTTAACAGTTTCTGGTAATACTGATAATTTGTAAAGCAACTTCTTAGTCAAAATTGTCTGATTTTAATTCCTATTGGAAAAGTATGTACTATTCATAATACTAACAAGATTAAAGCATCAATTTAACATTTTTTATATGACTCTTTCTCCTCAAACGAAAAGCAGCCGCAAAAAGTCGATTTTCTTTTCTATTATAAATATTTTTCAAATTTTTCGTTTTTAATACTTATTTTGAAACTGAATGTATGCACACTTATGCTTTATAGTTGACTTGCAATTGTGGTGGGCTTCTATTCTTTTCAAAGCAAGTCTGCAAGCCAAAATGTTGCACGCTGTTGCAGTCCCTGCCCTTGAGCCCAAGAGTCAGCCCCATACCATCCTTCTATGTCCTAGTCGCATTACTTTTTCTCTTTTCCAGGCTATGTTGGTCTATTTTGTACTCTATTTGCCTATACATTTTTGAAAGCTAAAAAAACAAACCCCCTTGCAATTTATATTCCTGAACAGCATAAACAGTTGAGACGATCTAGCCTAGAATTCTAGAACTTGTGCAGGGTATTCAAAAATCGTACAACATTTGATCTTACCCAGATTTTTTTAACGCTTTTGGCTTGCAGTTCTTTTTTTTTTTTATTCGTCTGTCTAACTGAATGAAAGCCTTGGGCGTTGACTGATTTCGAATGGGCTTTCGTGTTTCGCATTTAAGTGAGTGTGAGTGTGTGTTGCTTTTTTTTTTTTTTTTTGTTGCATTTGTGAGACACAGAAAATCCCCTAGGTGCAAAATAGCGCACTCCAAGCAACGAAGCATGTGCACAATTTTGTTGATTCTTTTTTTTTTTATTTTTTTTTACCTTTACTACTGTGTCGACTTCTTTTCTCGTACTATAATATTTTTTTTTTTGTTTTTGACAATGCCCACAAGTCCGCTGAGGTTGCTTTTGTTCTTTTTTTTGTATTTTATTGTTGTACATTCTTTTTCTCAAATGCTGTTTGTGTATTTGTGGACTCTTACCGACATTTTACTGCAAATATTTTGCGGAAAAATAAAACAAATACGCATGGGTTTCCAGTGTTGGAAAGGGGCAAACTTAACGATGTGCTTAAGCGGAAAACAACATTTTCGCCATTGTTTACCGATTTTCAAACAATTTTTCTATTTATGTATAGTATTTTCCTTTCTTTTTCTGATTTTCTTATTTCTATTTTCAGTTCAATTGTAGACTATGCCATTTATGTTTACTTTGGCATCGAGAGAAAGAAGCATCGGGCCAAATCAGACAAACCAGTCAAACAGACACACCCCGAACCATGGTCAAGTTATTCAGGGAAGAAAAGCACAAAGAAAGAAGCCCACAAACAAAAACATGGCAATACCAACAACCAACAACCAACATTCCCAACTTCGGACAAGAACTTACGTGTGTGTCTGATAAATTGTGACTAGTAACTGGTAACTGACACGACCACAAATGTTGTAGTTTTGGGCAATGGCCTCTTTTACCCTTTTACCCTTTTACCCTTGGCCATTGCAATTGCAATTGTAATTTTCATCAAACATTCGAGTGTATTGAAAGGTGTTGAATTGGCAAACATCAGGTTAAAAACAAAACCGAATCAGACTAGAATTTAAAAATAGTTGGGTACATAAATGCTTCAATTTAGTGCTAAGAGAAAATTTATAAATCCCTAGGAATAGAATAAGATTCGCTCTCCAAAGAAACCAGCGGAACATAAAGATCGGAACTAGGAATAAAAATAAAATTACTAAATAATTGTGTTTAAAGCATTTTCAAAATTTAGTTCTCTTTATTTTTCAGGGGTAAATTTTAAAGAAAAATCCCCAGGCTTAAATTTTTTGAAAATTTTCCATATTTTCAGTCGATTAAAAAATGCTTAAAAATGTGGGAAATATTGGAAAAAAATCTTAAAGACAAATTTATTTCAAAATAATAATAATGATTATGCTATAATATTTTTTTTTGATAATCAAATTTATTTAAACTACTTGCTGTTTTCTTTCCAAAATTGGAAAAATAAAAATCATTTTTAAGTAGATAGGTTTTTTTTTTTTCATTTCATCTTTGGAATCTAAAAATTTAATATAAAATTCTATTTAATTTTGAACTAAACAAGTAAAAATTTATCTTAATTAAAAACAACAAGACAAAAATATCTAAATTATTTTATTGATTTAATTCAATTGTTTCATTATTTTTGTTTTCCATCTCTGGTTTTATTTTTAGAATAACAGAAATTCTTTTATACTAAGGTAAATTTAAATTCAAATGCTGACTGACTTTTGATAAAATTGAAAAAGGAAAATGCACAATTTATGTATGAATTATGAAAGGCAACAACTGCTGCATTGGTAAAATGAAATCACCAAAAATGAAAACCAGAAACCGAAACTAAAACTGAAACTAAAACGAATTCCCGTTAGCTGCTTAATTGCCAACATAAATGTATTTGTGTGTGTGTGTGTGTGTTGAGTGTTTGTGCAACTTTTTCTAGCCGCAAACGAAAAATCTCTTCAAAACAAAAGAAATTAAGTAAATCACCAAATTAATTGTTCTTTCCAACAAGCAAACACACACACACACACACAAATGAGAGTGTTGGAGTGGAATGAGGCAAAAAAAAAAAAGCAAGAAAGAAAGAAGGAAGGAAAGAAAGAAAGAGAGAAATAAAAGCATACATACAAAACAAATAATGTTGGGTCAATGGACTGGACAACGTGCTATGAAAATAAAAATGAAATGAAAACCAAACGACAAAGAGAAGGAGAAGCAGAGGCGAGGCGAGGCGAGGCGAGGCGAGGCGAGGCGAGGCGAGGCGAGGCGTGGCGACGACAGCGAGAAACCCAAACAAATGCCCGCTAAAACAATAACAGCAACAGCAACAACAACAATGACAAGTAAAAGGCAATAAGCGGCTACACTAACACTACACACACACACACACACACACACACACATAACTAGCCTAGTGTAAATGAAGGCATAAAAGTAAAAGACAACTTAAATGTAACACCCTCCCCCCCATTACCAGGCCCCCTGCTATGACCGGAAACCCCAAAATGACTTCAACCAAACGAGAGTTTTTGCCTGGTCAGCCTTTCAATCAAACATTTACCCAACAACTAGGACTTTTTACCATACATACACACACATACACACACACACAAAATAAAGGAGTCATAGAAATTCAAGTGATGGCAATTTTCATTTTCTAGTCTCTGGGTTAAAAGGGGGGCGTACGTGTAGTGGAGAAAATTAGTTGACTTTGATAGAGAATTTTATTTTTGCTTTCTTTTTTAAGGATGATAGGCAACAAATACAAATACCTAACGAATTCATTTGCCATTTGTGGTCAAAGCAAATTGTGTGTAAGTAATTGAGATTTTTGGTTAATCGTTTTTCCATTTACTGGCACATAGTTTTCCACATTTTTCCTGTACACAGGGTTGCTTTCAGGCAGCATAAAGTCTTTGAAATTGAAATCTTTAATTTTATGATTATAATAAAAGTTTTCTTTGATTTTTAGTCATCCAACCAAAGTTGAAACTTTTTCTATCGGCCTTCAATTTATTAATTGTCACTTGTTTATTCAAGCAAGTTTTTTTTAACTTGAGCTTTATAAAATTTCTATTTTTAATGCTGTAAAATTAAATATACTAAATAGTTTAATTAAATTTATAAACTTTGGGCCTTGTATCATTGGGAAATTATTGAAAATAAAATAAAAATTAATTTTAATATATAAAACTGAAGCTCAAATAAGTAGACTACGTTTTTTTTCAAAATTGAATACTTGTTTAAAAAAAAGTAGGTAGGTTTAATTATGTTTTGACATTGATTTGACCAGGCTTTTATTTTGAAAGAAACATTGACATAAATGTAATAAAAAATATTTCATATTTATATAATTAATTGTAATAATTTAGCGTAATATCTTGAGATCAAAAGTTGAATTAAATTCAGTGTATTTTCTTTAAAATAAAATAACTCAAAGCCCTAAAATTTCGATATTGTTTATATTTTTCAAATTTTCATCTATTTAATAAAATAGTAAGCACTTTTTTCTTTAGCAATTAACAAGAAGTGAAATGAAAATTTCATTAATTAAGTTCTACCTCCTTAAAAAATGTATATCTATTTTATATATAAAAATATTGATAACATGATCTATTATATTTAGAAAAAGGTTCGTAAGGCAACATAAAAATTATAATCATAATCAAATAAACATAATAAATTCTAAATTGGTAAATTTTTTTTAGATTTATTTTGGATTGGAATGGTTTCGTTCAATTTTCTCTCTTTTCTCTTTTCTCGCTGTGAACAAGTTAAACCGGAAAATGGTTTTAGACAGACGTGTACAGATATTTAAACAATTGTGGGGCCAGTGCATTAAATGGCCATATCAACTTACATGTGTGTGTGTCTGTGTGTGTGTGAATTTGACAATGCTTCAATTAAATTTGATTTCCTTAAACATACCTACACACACACACACATAGCACACATAGTCAGAGTCACTAGTAACACCCACAAAAACAAGCTTAGGGTTCCCATAGGCGACCACATGGCATGGTGACATGTATGCGCAATTTGATAAGCTCAATCGCTGTCAACTGACATCCGACGACAGACGGACGGAGGGACGAGGACAACCCACTAATTCTCTCTCTTTCTGTCTCTCTGTCTATGTTGATTCGGTCAGCATTAACCCAACGATGCCCGTCTTTACCCATCATTAGTTTCGTACTTTGTGCCTTTTTTTTTGGTTTCTTTTTTTTTTTTTTTGCCTGAACCCGGGACTGGCTCGCTCTGTTCGCTCATTTGCCGCAAATTTAGTGCCAATGTCGTCGTCCTGATATTGCCGAAAATCAGACCCAATCCACAGACCAAACCAGCCCCTTCCATGCTCTTTTCTATTTCTAAACTGGTTCGCTGCTTGCTTGTCAGACCGTTAGTCGAATGCCTGGAAATGACATTTTCACATCATTTGCTGATGTGGCAAATGTAGACGAGAATGAGAATTGCACCCGCTCATGTGTATGCGTTTAATGTGAATGTGACTGTGACTGTGAGGTAACAAAGTCTCTGCCTGAGAATATTCCCCATTGCTCGTTTGCCAAACTGTCAAGGGAAAATTTGGAAATAAAAAAAAAAAAAAAAACCTAAAGAAAATATTAAATCCTTTATACTCAAAGCAAAAATTTCAGATTCCAAGGGTTTGAATAAGAAATTAAAACTGAAACTGGAATAAAATTCAAACTTAAACAATGAAACTGAAAACCTGGCATTATAGAATAAAGGAATGAATATCCAAATTAAATATACATAGACCAAAACTGAAATTATATTTTATTACTGAGATTTCAAAAAAACAAACAAATTCAAATCTATTCAAAGCATTTCATCAAAAGCTGTTCAAAAGCTTGTGTTTTATACGCTTTTATTTCAAATGGTTTTGGGTTTTTTTTTTTGTGCCATTTGAGGTAAACATCCAAATGA
Organism: Scaptodrosophila scaptomyzoidea; assembly: GCA_035078625.1. Classification (NCBI taxonomy): domain Eukaryota; kingdom Metazoa; phylum Arthropoda; class Insecta; order Diptera; family Drosophilidae; genus Scaptodrosophila; species Scaptodrosophila scaptomyzoidea. The sequence goes on from JAWNPY010000075.1 coordinate 83,335, forward strand.
CCATTTTCACAATTTCTGAATACACTTTTGGCCAACAGTCTCCATTCTACATACGACTAGAAATAGAAAGCATAATGCCAATGATATAAACTCCTCATCTAATGGCTCCTTTTCCATACTGCCCCCCGATAAACTCAGAGTTGAGTTGAGTTGAGTTGAGTTGAGTCGCGTCTCAAACGGTCGAGAGTTGAAGTGGGTTAAAGGGTAAATTTGATGATGACGACGATGCGGGTGGAGAAGGTGGAGCTGTCTGGATTTTCTGCACTCTTTTCAAGTTGTTTATAAAGAGCCAACGATTGCACTTTTTGCTTTGACTGGTCATCATCGTCATCATCATCATCATCATCATCATCGTTCTTATCCCGTATTTCATATCATACATACACACATGTATGTGCCACAACAAATAAAGGGTGATCCAAATTAAAGTTCAAAGAAATTCAAAAAATTATAAAAAATTAAAGCGCATTGCGCTTCCACAAACCATAAGAAATATTTAAAAGAGACTTTTGAGTAATTATAAAATTATATCAACTTTATGAAATTCCCTGTATATATTTTCACATATTATATCCATTGTATGAAAATATTATATATATTGTATGTAAGAATCTTTGCTATTCATTCAACCAACCAAAAAAAAAAAGCACACATCCTTTACATTTTTTTTTTTTTTTTTGTGTGACTTGCACTCTGTTTTTGTTTCTATGTAATTTGGCACTTTTCTAAATTTGCGTTATATCTCTGCTTTTTATACACTGTTTCTAAAAATATCAAAATAGTACCTAAGTATATAAAAGCTTAAAGAAAAGAAAGCTAAAGCTATTCCGATCTGAATCAGGACCAACGGCTGAATCTATATCACAATTACACAGGAGATATTAATAAATCCGTACCTTCTTAAAAACTTTATTTCAAATTTACAACGCACTGTTTTAAATAGACTCAGGTAAGCTCAAAATCATAAAGCCTAAACTAATTTGTCAATGAAATCAAATGATTCAAAGTAACCGACCAAATTAATGAAAGGAACCAAACAAAATTCAATGATTCAAATGAACAGTTTAGTTCGTTTACCAGAATAACCATAATTCCTTAAATTAAACTATAATGTGTAATTTTAAAAATTAAATATTATTTTGTAGCTTTTACTCACAAACATTTTTCTCTGCGTGTATCGTGATATTTTTTTTGGAAATTATTTACTTTAATGTTGGTTTTCTTTTATGGTTCATGTACCGCTAGGTATATGTATATGTATATTATATTTTACTCTTCTTGTTAGCAAACTTGGTTCAAGTTTTGTTGTTCTTGTTTGTTTGTCTCCTTCGACTAATGCGTTTTTACTTGAACCCTTCCCATTTATCCATCCTCCTCAATTCACCATTCACCTTAACCATATTCAAGTCCAAAAGTCCAAGCCTGCATAATATTTTGACCCAGTTTTTGCCATTTTGTTGCTGCACTTGATGGATTTTTAGTCTTTATACTTAGTTGCTGTTGTTTTTGTTGCTGTTGTTTTCGTGGTTGTTTTGGTTGTACTTAAAAAATGATTTCTTATGCTGACGTTGCGTTAAAATGGTCTCTGGTGGAATTTTTTTTTATGTTTATAGTTGCAAAGTGTATAATAACTTTTAAAAATGTCTGTAACATAGACGAGGAAGCTTATGCAGCTCTATAAATTATATACACATATATTTATGATCAGTCATTTCTGTCTAGCAAATTTTGCATTATTAAGAATAAGAATAACAAGCCAATTTATATTATAGAGAAAAAATGTTGTAGAGTATTTAAAAATCGTGCGGTTAGTTTTATCTTCTTGCTAATTTTTCTATTTCAAGTTGAGTTTCGTCCATTATTGTTTTATGGTCTGTCAAATTGCCTGAAGTGAGAAAAGAAATTCGTTTTTGTTTTCCTTCATTTTTCACACTGACTGTGAAAATTGTTTTTTTAAGAGGTTTGTTTAATGTTTTCGACTTAAAAATTGGATAGTCATTTAGTTGTTCTTTTTAAAGCTGATTCAATGAAAATCAAAAAATTCATGGTTCTTTAAAAATACTCCTTAAAAAGTTGAAATCAAATATTATTATGTATGTTTGCATTTAGATTTTGTTTTAAAATTATGCCATTATGTATCTACTTTAAAATTGAGCTTAGACCATTTTAGCCACTGTAACAGGACCCAAACTTAAGGCTCACACAAAGTCAGCTTTGTTATTATTATTGTTGTTGTTGTTGTTGCTTGAGAACACAGCTGCCAAAATACCAAAGTCCAGTAAAACAAATTGCCCACATTTAGGGACTAGTAAAAAATAAAAACAAGCCAAAGTCAACGAAATTCAAATGCTCTTTTAGGATTTATTCCCTATAATAAATATAAATTTCAGAACAAAACTCCATACATTTAATATACCTAGATATGTGCTATCTCTTCTACTATATAGTAAATCCTGCAAAATCTTCTAAGAGTTTTCATTGATCTGCCTGACTTTTAACTGAAAATGTATTCGCTTTTGAGCATTTAGAGTACAGAAAAGTCCAGACAAGAATATTTATATATGTATACCGGAAGTGGTCGTTGTTATTGTATGTATTTGTTGTTGTTATCACCATAATCATCGTCTTTGTTGTCGTCGTCGTCGTCGTCAGCTCTCTTAGCGTATAAGTGCGTTGGCATTAAGCTATTAGCATAATTTTTGTACATTATCATTATACCACAACGGCTGAGAGGACATTTCCTTTAAGGATACACCCGGCAATGGCAATGGAAATGGAAACGTGGGCCAACAAAAACCAAATTTATAGGTAGCTCTCGTATTTTTATATTATTTTGAGAGCCAAAAAATATTACGCTATTTATCATTGACATATTTGCTTGTCCTCTGGGCATTATCCTAAATCTCTCACAATCTTCAAGCAAAAATGCAAAATGCATAGAAATTCAGTTTCAACTTACTGGCTAAAGTTTTGATGTCGTTTTGGCTTATTGGATAAAAGTAAATTCCAAATGCAAACTGCACTCACCTGCAAAGAGAATAAAAAAAAAGGAAATTATGGAAAATGTCTTTGTATATTTATGAATTAATAAGAGCCAACTGCAACCTGCAGCTGCTCTTTAAAGTATTTATGCCTATATATATTCATGATCAGCCTAGTCGATTCGAGAGATCTCAGGCTTAAATTTAATTTGCAATCTGACTGACTGAGTTGTTCCCTTTTAATCATTCACTCTGGAACAAGCCAACTTTGTCGCCCAACGGTTTGTCGGTGTTCTTGGTTTGTATGCAATTTTCTTGCTCACCTTTTTTTTTTTTTCTTTCGTTTTCCCCCCACTGACCTTTCTCTGGACTGGCTCTATCTCTATTTTTGAGAGTCTACAGATAAGTTGCTAAGCTGCAAAACGTTTAGTTCGTTTTTCTTCTCCTTTTTTTTTCGTAAGACGGACAGAGACATGCCAACTAATCCGCCTTAAATTTATTTGCTTAATTTCATTTGTTGGCTACTGAATGAACCAACTGCATGATTGTCTGTCTGTCTGTCTGTCTGTGTAAGTTGAAAGTAGAAAGGGCTTAAATTGGTTTGGTAAAATGCACAGATAAAAAAATAAAAAAAATGGCTGCCTGTCTAAAACTTAGTCCGATGGGGGCTTAAATGAGCCGAAAAATCGAAATATATGATTTTTGACCATGAAAACAAGAATACAAACTTGAATTTTTTCAATTTAAAAACATGAAAACATAAGATTTATAATTGGAAACAAAAGTTTTAATAGAAGTGGGATTAAATAACAAATCTTGGTTGAATAACTAATTTATAATAGCTAAAAAAATTATCGATCTTGTAAAAAGTTAATAAACTTTAAAAATCTTGAAAAAATTGAAAACTTGTTAACTTAATCTTTGTATATCCGATCGGATCTAGTGGTTTAGTTCTTGGAAACTATTTAAACGTTTATATAAAACCATTTAAAGTAGGCTCACAATCAGAATATTTTTGCCACTTTCATGGCAATAATAAATAATCGGTAAATCTGTGTGTAAGTATAAATTACAATTTCCGTTAACGAGAAATTTCCATTTCGTTTCAACTTCCACCGTGTGTCATTTTGCCAATTTCCCAATCACAATCACCATTGTCGTTGTCACACAGTCACAGTCACAGTTATACAGTCACTGTCACCTACCTCAGACAGGCGGGCGGCTCTCACTCAGAATCATCTAATCGGTTTCTTCTACTTCTTCTTTTTCCTTCATCTTTCATCTTAATATGCATGTTTGTGTGTGTGTATTCGTGTTGGATGTCAACAAAGCACAGTGGTCGTTAAATTAAAACCAAGCAAAGCAATTTTTTAATTTTTTCTTTTGAAATATTTTTGTTGTTTGGTAAATATTCAAAGCAGAATTATTGCTTCAATAATTTACTTTAGTTTATATTCTACATAATTCCTAATTCGTAGTTTGCTTGTGTTTTACCACTGTGCAATGGAAAGAACATTGCATCTTCATTATTTCATTTTCTGCTTTTGAGCTCTCAACGGCAACATCCGGCAAACCTCAACAAAACCAAGCGAGACTCCACCAGATCCCAGCAATAACCCAAAAAATAACCCAAGTTGTTACCGAAGGCATATATATATATATATATAAGATACATGGCTCTCCTAGCCTCTTCCTTTTCCCTTCTGCTCTTCACTTTGGCTAGGAGAATCTGACAAAATTCTCTCCTTCATTTCAATTAATTTCCGCGACATTGATGCACGTTGTCGCTGCTATGCTGCTGGTTGCTGTTGGCGTTGGTGGGCACTGTTGGCTGTCGGTTGACATGCCCAGGGTTGCAAATACATATATTTCTCTCTCTCTCTGTCTGTCTTTCTCTGTTGCTCCCTTTGAGGCGTTTGTTGTCAACGCGCGCTTAAAACATTTTTGCATGCGCTTTTTAATTAATTTAAAGTTATTTTGCTTGTTGCCGACAGCAGCATTACCCTTCCCCCCTCCTTACCCCTTCTCACACACACAAGCAACCCACATATTTTAATGCAAGTTTATTAAATCTGTTGGCTGCCTTGGCATATTTTAATTGGAATCTAAATTTTTTTATTTTAACAAATTCAATTAAATCAGAAATCAGCAACATCTTTGGCATTTGATTTGTTACTTTGGAGCAGCTGCCACCAAACAATTTGGAAATAAATTCATTGATTGTTCATTAAGCAAATAAATAGAAAATGAACTGACTCGTGTTCGTTCTATCGATCGTTCATATGATCGTTCTAATGAACTACTAATAAAATACCAAAGTTCTTATTGGAATCACTCAATAAAAGTTGAACTCAATTTCACTCAAACTTGTTTTTAACCAACATGGACGGAAGTCAATCACATTTTCTTGTTTGTGCACTCACACACATGCACATTGCCACACTTAGTTTCCATTTCAAGTTGTTTGAAACCAAAAAAATGCCTAAGCACAAGTGACTTCTTTGAAATGACTGACTGACTTTTTCCATTGCCAATTTTTGCATTGGAATTTGTGTTTTGTTTTGTTTTTTTGAGGCTCTTTTACTGAATTGTTTTGTATATGTTGTTTGTTTGTTTGTTTGTTTAATGTCAACATGTTGTTAGCCATATGAACGGCAATTGCACTAGCAGCAGGCTGCACCGACAATGAGTAAAAGTCTTCTTCTTCTTGTTGCCCTGCTTTTTGGGCCATATCAATATGTGTGTGTGTGTGTGTTCCTTCATTAGCCTTTGGCGGCAAGTCACAATCTCCTTTGTATGGCTGTGTGTGTGTGTGTGCAGTTTGCCTTTTGTAAAACACAACAGAAGACATAACAGGCGACATGGCATTGACTTTTGCCTGGACTACTTCGCCCTGCTCTACAATTCAGTCCTGCTCTGTTCTGTTCTGGCCTGGCCTGGCTTTGGCTTGGCCTGCCCTGGTCTTGTTCTGTGCTGTGCTGTGCTGCTCTGTTTTGTGAGAATGGCATGTGAAAACAAAAACACAAAAAAAAAAAAAGAAAATATTGATTGCCTACAAACTGAACTGAAGTGAACTTAAAATTGAAGTCAAGGCAAAGCAGAGCAGCTTATTTTAATAACTGCCACTTGCAGTTGGCACACACACATACACACACACAGACATCGAGCACACGTATGTAATTTGAAGACTATGTTATCGATATCATCGATAGTTGACTTGCTACGATTTCACTTGGTCTATGCATGTGTGTGTGTGTGTGTGTGTGTGCGTTTACATTAAAGTCAGACAAGTGCAGAAAAAGAAATCTAATTTACCAGGAACTACTGCAACATATGCCACACTGTGTATGTGTATTTTTTTTAAGCTGTGGCATAACACACAACTACAATGCACGTTTAAGCATAATAATTCTCAATTTCGTCAGCGATATCAATGGCAGCAGCAGCAGCAGCATCAAAACGCGACTTTTTCAGCAGAGTCGGCGACAGGAAAGCCAACCAGACATCAACATAAACTGACGTTTTTTTTATATATGAAATTGAGCACACACACACACACGAAATATAAGAAAAGTAAACCAAAAAGAAAGAAGCAAAAATGAAGGAAAAAAAAAAATTATAAGGCAGCGGTGGAGCAGAGGGCAAAGCAGACGGCAAAAAAAACTCAAACGACATGCGGAAATCATATCAGATGGAAGCAGCGGCACAGTGGCAGCAGCAGTGGCAGCAGCCGTTGCAACAGCAATTGCAGAAAATAGAAAAACAAAATTTGAAAAAAAAAAAAAAAAAAAATCAAACAAGACGGCTCACATACATATATGGCGGCAGCATTTCTAACGCACTCACACACACACACACACACACACATGGAGAAGAGAAACGCTGCATGTTAAAAGGAAACGGAAAGAGTTGTACACAGTTTTTGGCCCCCGACGTCGCCACCGTCGCCCGTAACCTTCTAGGCCCTTTGTAGCCACAGCTGACATGGCCCTGGTTGAAGCCAATGCAATTGCACAGTGGTTCAATATAATTTCATTTAATTTCACTGTGCGACAAAATCAAATTTCCCATACACCCATACAAAATTGCGAATTATGGTCAAAAAAGTTACATTATAATTTTGCAAGAAGACTTTTCTAACAATACGTAATTTGTCGAAAAGAATTTGAGTTTTTCCATACTTTTTGACAATTTTTTAATGCTATTAATCGGTAATAGAAATAAATATTAATATTTTTAACTTCAAATCTTGAAAGTATATTAAATTCTGTGTCGAATAAGAAGAATTCTAAATAATAACAGCATAAATAGCACAAAATGTTGCCTACTTATATGCGCAAAACAATAAGAAAAAAAAGCAAAATTATCGCGCTAACAATAGAAAAAAACTAGTTAATAATTGTAATGCAATTTTCCACTTAATTGCAATATTGTAGTCACTAATTCATAATACTTTATTATTATTAAATTAAGATAAAATTTCAATATTTGTTTTAACTTGAAAAATGTTTAGTATTTGGATGAAATCAATTCAAATTTAAATTACGACCTAAATAGTCTAAATTGAGATGTTTTCTTATTAAAGGTGTTAAAAAATATTTAATTCAATTTAAAGATTCATACAAAAAAAAAGGTTTAGATTTAAACCAAAAGAAAATAAGGCAAATAAAAATATTCAATTCATTTTAAAGATTCATACAAAAAAAAAGGTTTGGATTTAAACCAGAAGAAAATAAGGCAAATAAAAATATTCAATTCAATTTAAAGATTCATACAAAAAAAAAAGGTTTAGATTTAAATAAGAAGAAAAAAAGGCAAATAAAAATAATTGAAATAAATTAATATTTTTCTTTATTTCAAAAAAATACAAAAATCTCGCTTTAATCAGGCTAATTTAAAAGTATTTATTTAATTTGATACCAATGTGCATTTTTGCCAATTTGCAGCTGCTGTCGCGTTGTTGCACTCTCTCTCTGTCTCTCTCTCTGTGTGACTGTCGTAGTCATTATTATTTGCACTCGTTTAGTGCTTCTATACTGTAAAGTGCATGGTAATGTTTTAAAAACGCGACACAGACAACGCGGCGATAAGGACAACAAAAGGCAACCCTGTCAAGCATATAAATTTTCAATTTCCCCCCCATATACGACCTGCTGCCCGCCTGGCAACCCCCTTGCACTCGATTCCCCAGTTCGGTGCCATTTAAACTATACAAATCGGCAATATACCAAAATATGCCCGCCCATTTTACCATTTTCTGCTGCTGCACTGTCAATTGTCTTCAATACAATAATGGGAAGAAGAAGAGGGGAGGAGGAGGAGAAGGAGGAGGAGAATTGGGTGAATGCTGGTTGCTGCCTGGCTATTATAACATTTCAAATCAACACACAAACACACAGACACACACAGAATGACGTTGACTTTTTGGTTACAAGGACAGGACGCACACACACACACACACACACACACATATACATGGACGCATTGAAACTGGCCAAAACTAAGTAAGTGGATTTTGTGTTATAAGTTGGACTCGGCCATTTTGGCAGCCGCATTGTCAACTCATTTGTTTTCGTTTGTCCCAATTTTTGGGCTTTGATTTATGTCTAAAATATTTTAATTTTATTGGCATGCATTTGAGAAGCGTATGTGCTTTTCTAGGTAACATATATATATGTGTGTGTGTGTGTGTGTTTTCGATATTCAGGTGCGCTCAAATATACACACACACACACATGCATACATTTTTGGCTACCTATTCTGTCATGCTAACCTAGAAATCTCTATTTCTTCTTCTTCTTCTTCTGCTTCTTCCTCTCTTTTTTTTATTATTTTCTCTCAAACTTTACCTAGCCATGACCCAAGTACATGAATTTGTGTATGTGTCTGTTATAAAATCTCTTGGAAATTGCCAAAAATCTCCCATCACATTTGTCTAACCATAAGTTAGCATTTTGAGCCAATAACAAATTAAATTGGCCCGATGTTTATTTTAATTTAACTAAATTAAAATTGCTTAAAAAAAAAAACAATTAAATTGAATTAAGTAAAGAAAATAATAAGAACAATGTTTAATTTAAAAAAAACAGAATTTTAAGTTGAATTGGTTTTTTTATTTTACTTATAAAAATAAAAACAATTCGCAGACAAATTGTATTTAAAAAAAAATTTGAATAAGTAAATCAATAGGCAAAAAAAAAAAACAACTCAATTGATTTGACACAAATTTTACGGTAGCAGTAAACGCAAAACGCAAAACAACGCGTTAATCAACGGACTGATGAATGAACTTAAAATTATCCATCATTTTTAATTCAATCAGATTTTTAAAGTTTGAAGAATTAAGCATTTCAAATGAAATTTATGGCCAAGATTTGTATTTGTGTGTAGGCAATCAATTTATTTTTTTCTACCTTGTTTATCACATAAAATCGAATCAATCAAATTAGACACTTGGCCTATGTTTTCCTTCTTTTTTGTTTTTTAATTATTCATTTAATTAATAAGCCAGCCAGCCAGCCAGCAAGTTTGAGGTGGTGGCTAAACAACACTTTAATTAATCAAAGTGAGAAACCTAAAATGGCACAAAAAAAAACGAAAAAAAAAACAAATCAAGTACGACAGGATGCACAGATAAAGCACAGAGAGAACTAGAGCCAAAATGGCAAAAGCCGTAAGTGGGTTGCCTCATTAGCCATGGTGATAAACAAACAAACCCAAACCCAAACCCAAACAAATATAGCCAAGCTGAGCTAAGCACATTGACACACATTGATAATAGGCAAGGGATGTTTCAACATATAAATTTGTTTTTTTTTTTTTTTTTTAAATTTACGTCTAATTAACCCACTAATGTCACTTAGGCGCTGCTAATTAACACCTTAAAAAAAAATATATATAAGCCACGAAAAAGGTCAAAGCATCAGCAGCTAAACCGGATGCGAAATGGCCAGTAATGGTAATAATGGTAATAATGTTCAACTAAATGGTTTAAGGAATTAAAGAGTGTGGGTGAAATTGCTGCTGCTGCCCCACTTTTTGTAAAATAAAAGCAAGGGGGGGTGGGGCGTACGTAACACAATAAATTCAGTCCATCCAGCCTGCAATTTGGGGCAGCCAACTAAATCTAACCTCATATTAGTCAACACCAACAGAAGCAGCAGCAGAAGCAGCAACTAGAACTGTCTTTGACTGGCCCTGGACCAAACAGTGGCAGCCTTTTTGGAGTTTCTCTAGTCTCAGTCTGCCATGTGACACAATTTCGTTGTTGTCTCTACAATGCCGCATTCAACAACTAACCAACAACAACAGAGAGAAAGAGAGAGAGAAAGAGGAGTCACTGCAAATAAAATTAAAAACAAAGGCCAACAACAACTACAAGAACAAAATATGGCAACGCCACGAGAGCATGTGATATACTGTTAGAGGCTCTGCTCTCATTTTAAAGATTTTTCTGTTTTGTATTCTTCTGTTTTTTTATTTTATTTATGTTATACAAGGCTTGATATACAACCACAAATGTTTTCTGTTTTTTTGGCAATCTTAACGACCTTTAGTCCTGATGTTTTCCATTAAAGTCTTTCATATATGATAAATTTTATTCCCTAAGAAAATCCCAATTAAATTTGGCAGTTATAACTAAAATTAAAGCCGTAAACTAATCGATTTCAAAACGGTTTTTGAAGCTGTGTTTATTTATTTATTTTCTTATCAGAAATTTTAAAAATTGCAATCGATTTTTGTCAATTAAAAACTCTATTTGTAAACCTTTAATTTAGTTTGATACAAATAAATTTCTTTTAAATAAAATAAGTACATTTAAATATTTAATTAAAAGGCATAAAATGACTTTCCCATTTGTTTTCTAAATTAAGTTAAAAAATTATTTATTAATTATTTGTCGGCATTGACTTTAATTTTTTTTTCAAGGGCAAACTGCAATTTAAGTTTAAAACAAAAGGTTTGCGTTTGCCTTTCGCATTCATAAATAAAATATGAAAAAAGCCTTCAAAAACCAACAAATACCAACAAATTGTGAGCTAGCAAATTTATGTTATTTTGCAAACATTTTATTTTTTTTTTTATTATTTTATTGTTTTTTATTTTTATTTTTTTTTTAACGCACAAACACGTAAACCAAATAATACAGAGTGAGAAAGAATGAAAATTATGGCATGTTAAAGGCAAACGGAGAGTTGGCTTTGGTGTTTGGCATTTTATGGGTTTGGGTTCTGGCATTTATGCCCATTGGCAGCCGGAAGTTGTGCAAAATTTAAAACGGAAGTCAATTGTCAGGCAGAAGCAGCGGAAGCAGATGCTGCACCAATGGCCGCCATTTTTGGACATACACACACACACACACACACATCGCCTCTTCTTTTTCGTTTTATCCTTCGGTGTACATTTTTTTATTGAGTTATTGGCGCATTCATTTGGCATACGGCGGCATTGCCAACAACCCCCCACCCCCCAACCGCCACCGCCATTGCCAGCATGCAAGATTTATGCCTGCCATGTGTCATGTGCTAAAACAAACGGACCGGACACTCCAACCAAATTGTTTAAAAGCACGACTGACAACTTTGCGGCAACTCAAATGCTCTTCCCTTCTTTTCCCTTCCCTCCCGGATCCGAATCCGTCCGGACTTGTTGACGCCAAACGGAATAAGTAATAAAAAAATTGGCATTTAGATTGTTTGCCGAAAATAATTGTATAGCTTACAAGAATCGTACATATATATATATATATATATATATATATATATATA
>JAWNPY010000076.1:0-94534 GCA_035078625.1 Scaptodrosophila scaptomyzoidea
ATTCTTCCACTAGTTTTTTTATTTACTTAAAAATCGTAAAATTAATTAGAACATTTTTTCAGTTAGAAAATTGTTTATGTTGCTTCTAAAATTTGTATTCTTTATTTTTCAAGCCAAAAATCTCCTCAAATTAAAGCAAAAATTATTTCCTGTGTTCTGACTTCCTGAAACTTAAATATAAACTTAAATATAAAACTTAAATTTTAGTTTTTTTATTTGCTTAAAAATCGTAAAATTAATTAGCACATTTTTTCAGTTAGAAAATTGTTTATGTTGCTTCTAAAATTTCTATTCTTTATTTTTTAAGCCAAAAATCTCCTCAAATTAAAGCAAAAATTATTTTCTGTGTTCTGACTTCCTAAAACTTAAATATAAACTTAAATTTAAATATAAAACTTAAATTTTATATTCTTCCACTACTTTTTTTATTTACTTAAAAATCGTAAAATTAATTAGCACATTTTTTCAGTTAGAAAATTGTTCATATTGCTTCTAAAATTCTTTATTTTTTAAGCCAAAAATCTCCTCAAATGAAAGCGAAAATTATTTCCTGTGTTCTGACTTCCTGAAACTTTAATTTTTTTTAGTGTCACTGTCCAATTGACATTTCTGCCTTCTATAAAAGTGGGTAAAGCAATAAACTGTTAAATTGAATGAGCCTAGTAAAAAATAAACATAAAGTTCTACACATAATTGCCCAGTCTAATGTTTCATTTTTATTTCATTTTTTTTTTTTGGGAGTCAAACTGCTCTTCAGTTTATATATTATATATATGTATATATTTCTTGAAAAGTTGAAAGGCCAAACCAACTAAAGGATGCCTAAATTCAATCCTAACCCTTTCCACAGAGTTCACCACTTCCTTCCGATTTGGTTGGACTTGGTTTGATTCTATTTTCTGTCCTGGTCTTCTACTTCCTTGCCTGCCTGCCTGGCTGCCTGCCGTCATGTGCGCGTCGTTAGTTAGTTAGTTAGTTATAACTACATACAATTTTATGTGTACACCATATTGTAAATGTTATAATTTTCAGTAACTATTTAAAAGAGAGAGAGAGAGAGAGAGAGAGAGAAAAGGGTTCAGTTCAGGGCGCTCCAAGGTTCAGGCATGATGATAATTTACAACAAATTCTGGTTTCTTTTCATGTTAGTCTTGGCTTCTTTTTTTTTTCTGTTTATTTTTTTAGGCATACACACAGTTAAACGTGCTTGGGGTCCTTAAGCTCTCCTAATAGAGTATCAGATTAAGGACAGGGAAAAAGTTGAAGGGATTGAGGATGTGAGATTCGAGTTGGTTGGTTTTCTGCAAAGAGCATTTTGTATATTTATTTTGGTCGTTGTGGGCTTTTCATTTTTAAGTAATAAAATTTAATACATAACTATGTACATATATGCACTGACTGACTGACTGAGTGACTGACTGAGTGAGTGAGTGAACAAGGCTACGCACAATTTTACTCAATTATAAAAGTTTCCACATTAAAAGTTCATTGCTGAGGCAACAACCAACCAACCAACCAACCAGTCTGGCCAGTCCAAGACTCCATACACCGCTGCGGGCAGCGTCAGGACAGGACGGGACAGGACAGGAGAGGATTCGAATTGGTCAGTCTGGTTAAAGTTCTCATATGTTGTAGTAGCAGGCGAAAACATCAAAGAGCAAAAACCCAAATGTCTGCCAGTAAAAAGTTTTTTTTGCGGCCAAAACAGGAAAAAATTAAAAATGTAGTTAGACGCTGCTAACTGTTTAGTCAATGGACATTAACTTTAATTTTATCTTCTAGGTGCCAAATAAAATGGCTCAATTGAAAGGCCAACTTGGTTGGGCATACTCAAAATTGTAAATTAACATGGGGGAAATGGAAAGTTTCAAGCTAAAATTTTAATACTTACACTTTGTGTAATATTTAAAAACTCAGATATATAAAAAAAATTGATTTTATAAAAATTCTAGAAATGGCAACTCTTAGTTTTGATTTTTTATAAAGGTTTATAATTTTCTCATGGGGGAAATGGAAAGTTTCAAGCCAAAATTTTAATACTTACACTTTGTGTAATATTTAAAAACTCAGAGCTTTTATATACATTTTTATATATAAAAAATTTGATTTTAAAAAAAATTCTAGAAATGGCAACTCTTAGTTGAAATTTATGGGCAAGAAACAAACCATAAAACATTCTAGAAATTTATTAGTCAATTATTTGGACAACCTGAAAATTAATCAATAACAGGTTTATTTTAAAGAAAAATACAAGTACTTGATTTATATACTAGATGGCGCTTTAAGCCTTGGTTATAAAAATGAAGGGTATATTTAAAAAAAAAATACAAGTACTTGATTTATATACTAGATGGCGCTTTAAGCCGAAAAAACAAAAATTCTGGTCGAACTTGATCCTAATTTAATTTATTTTTTTTGCAGGCTATGGCGGCGTATCTCCCCGTACGCAATGGGGCCGTGTGGCTGCCCTGCTCTATGCCCTATTTGGTATACCCATTGTATTGCTGTATTTATCATCTATGGGCGATGGACTCTCTGCTGGCATACGCTGTCTATTTCGATATTTGCGCTGCAAAAGTACAGTTGGCAATGGCAATGGTGGCAATTCGACTGGAAATTCCAATTCACGTAAGGGTGACAAATCCGGTACGTCAAAGTCAACGCATTATGGATCCCATCATGGTGGTAATCAATATGGTATGCCTTCAACGGTTTATCAGCAACAACAACAACAACAGCAGCAGCAGCAACAACAGCAACAGCAACAACAATCGAAAAAGAAGCATAACTCGAAGAAATCATCACCCAGTGTGCCCATTTCACTATGTGTATGTGTTATGATCTGTTATATAACAACGGGAGCGATAATCTTTCATAAGCTACAAAACTGGAGTCTACTGGAATCGTTCTATTTTTGTTTCACCGCATTGGGTACGATTGGATTTGGTGAGCTTACGCCCAATGGAAATATGGCTCTATATGCTGCCTCCGTCTATATATTGGTTGGTATGGCCGTTGTGGCGATGTGCTTCAGTCTCATCCAAACGGAAATTGTTAATTGGCTGCGAAAGTTTAGCGTACAGGAAACTAAGGCCAAAACCGAAGAGGTAACTCTCGTCTCGGTGTCTGTGACGCCCAAGCCCTCCTGACAGCGACCCAATGCGGACTTTCTGGGCCTTGGTGTGGCCGGCACATCCGGCAACGGTGGCCTGGGCGTGGGCGTGGGCCTACCACCCAATAGCCTGGCCCATCATCAGACCATGTTCTTTGGCCCGGCCCACACAATGTCCCAGTACAGTTCGCTGCCCAGGCGCAGCCATATGCATGGCGGAGTGGGTGGGGCATCGGCATCATCTGCTTTCCAGCGCAATACGCCGATACGCCGCTCCACGGGCATACCAGAGCATCATTTGGAGCATTTCGTGCCGCGCAGCATAAGCGAATTCAATTTATCGGGCGTGGGCGATTTGGCATTGCCCCCACCGCGTCGCTATTCGCCCAGCGGCCTCGGCATGGGAATGGGCATGAATATGGGCCCCGTCGGTTTGCCCCATGGCCTGCAGTTGGGGCCACCGCAGACGCTGCTGTGTGCGCCGCCGCCACCACCGCCGGCCCAGCTGCAAATTGTGACAATGAAACCGCGCAGCGAGAAAATGGTCACCTTCGAGGATGAATCCAAGGGTGCTGTGAGTGGCAACGTGGCCGCAACGCATTGTCCCCATGGCATACCCACAACGCCGCGTAAATCATCGAATTCTTCGGGTCTTTTGGGCGCCAGCCCCGGAGCGGATATTTTCATGTGACGTGAATCGCCAATAACAAGAACCGAGTCACAATCCCAGTCCCAGTCACAGACTGACGAGGGTGACGAGCTTAATGCGGCTTTACGGCTGCGCGACAGCATTGAAGATGCACTGTGCCCCAAACCAGAGCCTGGCAAGGTAATACGCGTCTAAGGACGTACCTAAATATATAAACACTGTAAATATGCCATACCCACATATATACTTGGCTATATAAAACTATATTTATTCCTAGCGATATAAGTGAAATTATTAACCAAAATAAAAAGAAAAACAAAACTTATTTCTTCTTGTAAATTAATGTTAAAATTTAATTGTTGCTCTCTGCACATTATTATTAACACTGATTTAAATTCTATTTGATTTCATTGATCAAATTTCAGCAAGTATTCAGTTTTTATTATCATGTTTTTCATAAACATTAAGCAAATATTTATCATTAAATGTGTAAATATGTGAAACAAAAAGTGAATATCAAATAAAACAAAAAAAAAACAAGTAAAGGCGTAAAAATCAACAGTTTGTGCAAAAAAAAAAAACAAATAGCTAAATAAATAGTAAAGTACATTTAAATTCAAAATGCAAACCAGGCAACAATTTTGACGCTGCATTAATGGTTGAAGTGAAAGGATTATTTAATGAAAAACAAAAAATAATAATACAAAAAAAAAAAAAAAACCTATGAATAAATAAATACACACAATAACAAAGAAATATACAAAAGAATGCAAATAAACAGAATACACAAATTGTATAAAAAAAAAAACTAAATGTCAAAGCTTATTTATGTAAGCGACTAATTAGTCACTAAACACAAATGTTGTTATATATATATTTTTTTTTTTTTAGAATGTAAAACGAATCCAGCAATAAGTTATGCTTAGATTAAGTGTAGTAGTAAATAATAATAATAAAAAAAAATAAGGATGAGAATTATAATAAAATGGGCCAATGGTTGTAACTATAAATGCAAATGCGAATGAATTTTGTAAACTATTTGAATATTGATATTTGCAAATTGGCTGAATAATTTAAATTGAAATTTAATGTGAGCTTCAGGTTCATTGAATTATTTATTAGAAAATGTTAAATATACAAAATACTGCAATTAACCTTAAATATGTTTGAAATGTTTAGTTTACTTTCCATTCAATTTATTTGTGTGCGGCATCTGTTAAAGTTTAATCCTTAATTCTTTTTTTTTGTTCTTTTTTTAATGTTGACTATCAATTAGATTAAACGCTTATTAAATGCATTTTGATTGTAGGTAATTAAGCGTTTGAGTTATGTATTGTTATTTGCAGTTTTTTTTGCATTTTTCGTACCGGAAAATAGGGAAATGGTAGTACCAATTTGCTGCTGTCATCCAAGTGGGCCACTTGATTTTATAATTGAAAATAAATTCCATTTTTGCGGCAGCTGCCTGCCTTTTCACTTCCAGACAGTCTGTTGTGGATTTGGTTTGGTTTGATTGCCAGTGAGTTTGTTAATTTTAATTCCTGTTTTATTATTTTAATTTGTGGCGATTAAATAAAAACAAAAACGAAATAAATGCTTCAAAAGAAAAAACAAATGAACAGCAAGCTGAATTTCCATTTTCCATTCATCCAACTGTCAATGTAATAGCCAAATGTTAATAATAAGTTACAAAAAAAAAAAAAACCAGCCACCAAAGAATACAAGAAAGTCATAGAATGTGTCAATATAATTAATATTAAGCTCCAATATCCAATAAAACTTGACACCATTAAAAAATGAATATAAATATATATATAATTAATATCAAATCAAAACAAAGCAATTTTTTTTCTTCATTCATAGAAATGTAAGCCAAAATAAATAAGAAAAGAAACTTTAGTTTAGTCACAATTAGAAAATCATAAGAGAAGACTAGAAAACTAAAATTCCCAACAAAAAAAGAAATGAATGTACTTTTTAGAGAGAAAAAGTAAAATAAATAAATACACACACACAAACACACACACACACAACTAAAATATATATATGTATATGTATATGTGTGTATACTATGTGTCTGTCTCAAGAACAAAACAAAATACAAATTAAATATGTCTAAATAAACATATACAAAATAAAAAACAAAATACAAAAAAAAACATACATACAAACATACATATATCCATACTAAATAAATGAAATTTAATTCATATTAAAATACAGTTTGCATTATAAATGTAATAAAAATAAATAATGAAAATTTAGTCAAATATCACAGAGCCAGGCATTTTTATTCAACGTATCCAAAAAAAAGAAAGCAAAAAATCCCCTATTTTTTATAGCTACAGGCGCAGCTTTGTCATTGTGTGAAAAAGATACATTCACAAATAATACAACAACAACAACAATGACAACAAAAAATTACGCAGGCTTTTTTTAAATTCATGAAAAATATTTATCATGAATTTTCTCGTTTTCTACTCTATTTTAAAATGTATGTCACACACACACATTTAAATTCAACGGGTCAGCAATTTATTTTTTTGTAATTTCAATTGTTTTCATTATTATGTATTATTATTGTTATATGGAATAAAATATATTTATGCATTTATTTCTGACAATTTCAACGTGTAGAAGCCACAACAAAAAAATACAAATACCTATAAATAGGAGAAACTTAAATGAAAGTTACACCAACAAATAAACAATTGTCAAAGAGATTTATATACTAGCCAGATATATTTTCAATAACACCAAAGCTATAAAAAACAATGATCAATTATTCTTTTTTGATAAAAATAAAGTGAGACTTATCCAGTTTCAGATCCAACGAGTTATTTGAAATTAAAACTTTTTTATAACTTTGAGTGTACCCATATTTTTATTAAGTACTTGTGTAATTTACATATATTTATTAATTCTAGTCTAAAGAAATTTGGGCAAAAATGCGTGAATGTTTTTATTTTTTTTTAATTTGATTTCAACCAACATTTTACCACATCTTTGGGCTTAAAATTAAGTACTTATTGTAATTAACACCAGGGCAAAATTTAAGCCCATTAAAGCAATTAAATAAATGGCTTTAAGGCCTTTTACAATTTTTATTTGTTTAATTATGAAACTTAAATTTTATTAGCTGCTTACATTTAATTATTTTTCTGATTTTCTTATTACAATTTTTAAGGCATTAAACTTAAAGTATTAAAAATCTATAGAAAATATTTAAAAAGAAATTCAAATTCAAAGAAAACTTCAAGCAAAAACCATATCAAAAATCTTAATCAATCAAAATTCAGGTCTAATCCCATAAAATTGAGTTATTCCTATAAAATCTAAAGAAATTAATCATCAAAAAAAATCTTATCATCCTATAAAATTGAAAGAAATAAATATTCTAAAAAAAAAATGAATTTGCAGGGAGAATGCTATAAAATCTAAAGAAATTAAATATTCTAGAAATTCAATTGAAATCAATCATTGTTCATTTAAGAAGGAATTTTAAATGATAGTCAGATAAATGAAGTTTCTTCTTCTTCTTCTACTTTTAACTTGTACTTTTCTGTGTTGTTGTGGTAAGAACTTGATTACAGTTTTTGTTTCTGTTTAATTTAAAATTTTTGCTTAGTTTTGGGGAAATTATTTGTTGCCTACCCCAAGAAGAAGAAGCAGAAGAACCACAAACAACTCATCGAAGCAATAAATTCGCTTAAATGGTCTTTTTGTTAAAGTCATTAAAATCGCATTTGGATGTTGCGGCTGCTGCGACTCAGTAGACAATCGACAACATTACTGATGACGTTGGGAAGCATGGGAATTTTATTTTATTTTATTTTGTTTTTTTTTTTTTGATGCCGTAACGTCAGAGCGTCAATTTGGCGTTGACATTAACGTAACGTTTAATGTTACGTTGTCAACATACTTGACATATAATTTGATTACGCATACGCATTTTATTAACTCATTTTCATCATCATCATGATGATGATGATGATGTGCATGTGTGTGTATTTGTGTGATGATATTAAGACAACCGAGCCGAGTGTCCTTTCTCTTCCTCTCTCTTTTTCTTCTATCTGTTCATTATAAAAGAAGGCAAGCAACAAAAAATAAAAACACACACACAGTTTGAGTCTTCTTGATGTTGATATGATATACTCAAGGCGGATTCTCTGCGGCGCGCACTTCACATTAACAGTTATGTTTGTGCCGTGTGTGCGGTTTTCAAGTAGCTTTCATCAGCCACAAACCAAGATGAACACACACACACACACACACAGTTTCATGGCTCAATTACAACAACAGCAACAGCAAAAGCAACAAGAAATCTTAAAATAGGAAAATCACACAAGGAAAAAAGCAGATTGAGATCGAGTCCAAACAGCTGTGCCAACAGCAACTAATTTCTTTTTATTTTCTACAAATGCAGCAGTTTTTTTTCTCTCTCTTTCTCTCTCAAACAAACATATATGTTCAAGTATATATGTGTGTGTGTACACAGCTGACGCCAAATCTTTCAAGTCAACTCATATAAAAAAAAAAAAAGGAAATATCTTTCAGCCACAGCCTGCCGCCAGTCTACTTGAAAAATATCCCTACAAACATTTTGTTGCTGCCTCTTTTCACACTCATTACATATGTATATAAATCGGCTAAAAGCTAAAAACTTATGCTGCCTAGCCCCATTGAAAAGTCGTTAACAGCCAACGCCAACAAATGTGTGGAGAGGTCAATGACAATGTCAGCCATCCTGAAGTTTTCCGAATTTCATTTTGTGTGTGGTAAACAAAATGTTGCCGACATTTTTTTCGATTAGGGAATAAATTAAAGAAAGCCCCCAACAAAAAGACCTAAGCTAAAATTAAAGTAAATACTACAAAAAGCTGAATTTAAATTAAGAATTACAAAAAAAAAACTTGCTGCTTTGTCTTCACTTCTTTACTGGGCTAAAAATAAAATAAAAAAAAGAAGGCAATTCAGTTAAGATCCTCCAGATCAATGGCATCAATTATAACTTACTTGTCATTCAATGGATCTGATAAATAAGATCCCAGTTTCTTTGGCAAGGGAATTAAGAATTCATCCTGTGGCCACTGATTAATGATTTTTCTTGGTGCTCCTGCAGTTTTCTTTGCCTTTGCCAATCGCTTTGGCAAAAGAAATGGAAAATCCTTATAATTTGATTCCTGTGACTTTGTTTTATTCTTCTTGGCAGGTCCTGGCTTGGCTTTTGTTACTGGTCTGGGCACAAGAAATGGGAAATCATCCTTTGATTCCTGGGCAGCCTTTTTCTTTGGCGGCTCTGATTTTCCACTTGATGGAGAAGTTATATATACATCATCCATAATCCATATATCGGGCTGAACAGTTATTAATTCCGGTGGGTTATTTTTACTGGTCCTCTTAGGCGGTTTTGGTTTTGAGCTTGCTTGGGGCATCAAAAGTTCATCCTCCGGAATATAGAAGTCTAGCTCAACTGTCTTTGATTCCTGTGGCGAGGGAATTACAAGTTCGTCCTCCTCATCTGTCATTGAGTCCTCTGGGCTACTTTTCTTGAATTTAGTAGGCTTTTTTGGTCCCACAAGAGCCATTTTCTTTGGACGCTTTTGCTTTAATTGCTTCTCAATTGGAATTTCCTCCGGCTCCGGCTTAATCGAATGCGGCAAAATAAATTCATCTCCCTCTTCATAAGAGGAGAAATCAAAATTATGGCTGGCCAAAGCCTCATCAAATTCAGCCAACATTTGGGGGCAAACCAAATCTTCACGTTTCACCCAAGAAGCCTCGTCCATCGGGCAACCTTCCCACTCTACTAAATATTGATTTTGACCATTTGTAAACCGTATACCCGCCAATCTTTCGACATAATAATACGGTGGCGATCGGTAACGAACATCGCCATTTAAAAACTCATTAACAAAGTAGGGCATCTTGAGAAAATGCTAATTAATACGACAAGTGCGCAATAAGAGTGACGCCGATAAATGCCGCGTAAAATCGATCGCCGCAGAGCAACTCTGCTTAAATTGCGAGTTGCCAGATAATCCATAAAGCGTTAAATTAAAATCGATTAGGAATACTTATAAGAAAACAATTAATAACGAAACAAATTGCCAAGTTTTATTTGTTTTTCTAGCCATCGATCTAGAAAGTTGTTGCTATTTATTTAAGTTCAGATATCTGATTCCGAATGGCAATTACGCAACCAAATTAAAGAGCAATTGCAATACGTTTGGCAAGCGTATCGAATGGAAAGTGCAGCCATTTTAGGTACGACCATAAATCTATTAAGACAATTTGGTTAAAACCAAAAAAGAAAAGCAAACAGACAAACAAACTTTGCACTACTCCAAAGGAAGGACACAGAGAGAGATTTGAGAACAAAGCACGGGGAACCACACAAAGCAAACAGCGCAAAAATCGCTGAGCCAAGTCCACAAGGCACAAACCTCCCCCCATCCCCCCTATAAGAAGAAGATGAAGCAGATGAGATGAGATCAAGTGAGGTAGTTTGGTTCTGTGTGTGTGTGTGTGTGTGTGTGTGTGTGTGCGCTGTCGTAAGGAAACCAAACAAAAGTAAACTTTTTATTCTCGTTTTTTAAGTACTGTCAAGGGTATCGCTATCTATCTATATATATTTACATACAAACATACATACGTACACACATATAAACATATGCAGATATATATATATAAATGTGTATGCTGGGGGGGGGTGATTATATGACAAGGTGCTTGGGTGCACATGGAACCACTCAGGCAGCCAGGCAGTCAGCCACACAGCCCGCAAGGAGCAGGACTTTTTCACAATCCCTGTTATAATATTCCGTATGCAAGACAAAAAGCAACTTTGACTTGATTTGCTTGCTTCTTCTTCTCAGAGAGTGTCAACTTGGCGCAGCAAACAAAACAAGACGACATTTTTTATTTTTATACTTGTGTATTATGACTAGGAGAGCAGAGAGAGAGAGAGAGGGAGTAAGGAGAGAGAAAAGGACATGAAGCAGACGCTTCTTGTATGCGGCACAAAGATACTGTCACATGCCCAAGCAAGCTGAAACCGTCGAGAATTCTCTTTCTCTCTCTCCCTGTCTCCCTGTCTCTGTCTCGTTGCTGGTTGCCGTTGCCGCATTCTGTAATAATCTATCAAAAATTGTACGCAAACAAAATGTGATTTGGCACTGGGGCCAACCGGGGGGGTGGGGGAGAGGGCTGAGGCATTCGTTGCTTTGCATAAATTTATACTCTCTGGCATTTTGAGAATTGCATGGAAAAACGAAATGTTTTTTACCATTTCACCTTCCCATTTCCATTTTCATTCCCCCCCCATTATCGTTTTACTGTTGTCTTTACCTTTTGTGTGTGTGTGTGTGTGTGTGTAGAGATAATAATGGCAACGATGAACTGTGAGATGGTAAATATCTGAAAAAAATAAAGAAAAGAAAAGCAACTGGTTGCACATTTTCTTGTTTTGTCAAGGAAAATCAGCAAAAAAAATTTGCTTATTTACATTTACCAAATTAGTTTAATTTATAAATCATAGTTCAAGTTTATCAGCAGCAGTCAATTGTTGAAATTTTCGATTAATAAAGGGTAAAAAATTTCAAACTTCTGGGCTACTCTTAACTTTTTAGGATTACCGCTTATAACTTTTTTTTTTTATTGAATATTTTAAGCTGATTAAAATTCAGTTATAAAAATAAAACTCTCAACTTTTTAGGATTAACGCTTATAACTTTTAAGCTAAAACAAAATACAGTTAATTGTTGAAATATTTATAAATATTAAAGCTGAATTTCAAACTTCTACGTCTACTTTGGCTTATTACTAATAGCTTTTATTTTAATGTATTTTTGAAGCTGGAAACAATTTGCCTTATTGTTAAAATATCAATTAATATCAATTAAAAATTTCAAACTTCTTCGTTTTCTAAATAAATTGACAAGTTTAACCTTTTGACTTCTTTGGTTTCATACCTACAACTTTTTTCCTATCGAATATTTTTAAGAGAAAAAAATTCACTTAATTGTTAAAATTTGAATAAATATTAAGACAAAATTTCAAACTTGTACGTTTTCCAAATTCGTCTAAATAAATTGCCGAAAAAATAGCCAATAAATGAATATTTTAAACCGAAATTTCAGGGTTTAAGCCTCTTAGCTTCTTTTAGATTAGTAATATTAATATCCATTAAAAATTTCAAACTTCTTCGTTTTCTAAAGAAATTGACAAGGTTAACCTTTTGACTTTTTTTGGTTTAGAGCCTACAACTTTTTTCCTATCGAATATTTTTAAGAGAAAAAAATTCACCTAATTGTTAGAATTTGAATAAATATTAAGACAAAATTTCAAACTTGTACGTTTTCTAAATTCGTCAAAATAAATTGCCGAAAAAATAGCCAATAAATGAATATTTTAAACCGAAATTTTAGGGTTTAAGCCTCTTAGCTTCTTTTAGATTAGTAAGAAAAACACAAATATAAATCCAAAATAATTGTACCTAAAACCAAAAGTTCATACTTTCATTTTAACTTTGTGGGACTTAAAAGTGACCAATTAATTGTGAAAAAAAACATACCTGATTTTTAAAGCTTCTTTTTCTACAGCTTTCATTTTTCCCTAGTTTTTCTCATTTTTATTTTTTTTTTATTTTAGTTTTTGCGTAGCTTCAAAGTTTTTGTAAACTGAAACTGTGTCCTTGGCATGCCAGCATTGCTTACACTCAACTCGAATTGAATCGACGCGACTTTGCTTTTACTTTGAACAAATACAAACACACACACATGCACATTGCTGTGTGTGCAGGCTGACTGGCTGGCTGGCAGGCTCCTTTTGCCAGTGGGTGATGACACAAAATAAAGAGAGAGAGAGACCCAGACAAGACCAAGCCTGGCGGGCAGGCAAACAAATAGCAACAGCAACAACTGCAAAACTGCAAACAACTCAGCGGCGGCGGCAGGCATAAGCCCCAAGAACCACCACAAAAACCAAAAACAACAAGCAAACAAACAACAAAAAATAGAAACGGCAGAAAAGGGCATAAGCAAAACAAAAGCAATCGCAGCGTTGACGTTGACGTTGACGACGATGAGAATTGCGAATGATTGCAATTGCGATTGCGATGACGATGTCGAAATCGGAGCAAACAAATTTTTCTAGAATTACTCAAATAAAACGTACGACAATTCTAACCGAAAGAAAGTGCAATTTGTGTAGCTTTCCTTCACTTCACTCTCTCTCTCTCTCTTTCCCTCTGATAAGTCAAAGTCACAGGCAAAACGAAAACAAACGAAAACAAAAAAAGTACCTAGATATAAAAAAAAAAAGTTCTCAAGCTGAGCTTTGGACACTCAGAACAGAAGAAGAAGAAGAAGAAGTACAAAGTACGGTCACCGGGCAAACATTTACTGTCACTTAGCGTCCTGAAAAGTATCTGCGTGCTCACCCAAATCCTAGAGAAATTACATTTGCCACTGTAACGCCAATGGCACAAAATTCAACTGCTACTTCTTCTGCTTCTTTGAAATTGCAATTGCAGCAAGAAGCAGCAGCAGCAGCGCCACACGCGCCACAATTTGGTAGAAGCAGAGACAAAAAGAAAAACAGTGGAACAAATTAAAGAAAATAATAAAATAATAAAAAAAAAAACACATTATAAGGAATATAATATTCATTTTTAGTGGAATTTCTAGTTTTTTAAATATGATATAAGCCAGGGAATTATACTAAGAACTTGAATAAAATAAAGAGCATTTTTTCCCAAGGTTTTTGTGGTTGCTGAATCCGAAAATAAAAGCAGAAATTTTTTGTTTTTGCCCGTTTTTCCTGTGCCATCAAAAATTGAGCAACCCTAAGGTGGCAATCCTAAATATATAGTTTTTTCTAAAACTTTGATCTTTTTTAAGTAA
Source organism: Scaptodrosophila scaptomyzoidea (assembly GCA_035078625.1). Classification (NCBI taxonomy): domain Eukaryota; kingdom Metazoa; phylum Arthropoda; class Insecta; order Diptera; family Drosophilidae; genus Scaptodrosophila; species Scaptodrosophila scaptomyzoidea. Next base: position 13,670 of record JAWNPY010000076.1, read on the forward strand.
ATCATGCCTGGAATCTTTTTTGATTTGATCAATATTTAAGTTTCTAGAATTAATAAAAAAAAAGAAATCTCTAATTAAAACTTTACATTATTTGTTCCTACAGTTTTTCTTTAAAAAAAAAAATTCTGGAGACTTAAATATTGGCACACATTCACAAATAAATAAATAGATTTCTTAAACAATTTTTTAAGTTTTTTTTTTGCAAATTTTAAACGCTTTATTTATATTAGTTGTGAATTTAATTAATTTATCGAAATCTAAGGAATAAGTTGAACGTGCGCTCTGAAGCCGAAACCAGAAACTCAAATATTTATTTTAATTATTTAATAGAAAGTAGCCTAATAGTTAATTATTAATATTTGCTATAAAGCATTTTTTAAGTTTTTTTCAAGCCATTAATATTATTCTTGGCCTAATCGGTTTTTTTTCGAATTTGATTGCCCACTGTGCAGATGGATTTTTGCTTGCTTAAGCCACCCCACCATTTGAAAGTTTTTTTTTATTTTTTTGGAATTTTCTTATAAGTTTTCTATTCTCTTTTTCTTTTCACATTTCTTAGTTTTTTTTTTTCTTTTTTTTTTGCCACAATTCCTTAGTACACATTTCGATTTATCGTGGTCGGCGCTTTTTGCTGCATTGTTGCCACTGCAGAGGCAACAGCAACAGCTTCGGGCTAAAGAACAACCGGCAACAAGGCCAATGCGTTGGTTAGCCTGACGGACGGACAGCAGCAAGAAGCCAGCTCGTTTATCAAAGCCAACGCTTTGAATTTCTGAAATGTCTTCTTCCGCTGAAGCAAAAGCCGGAAAAGTATTGGGGCAAATTACATTGGCGCTACCGCTGCAAATGCAACAAAGATTGCTGCCATCCAAGTTATTCAAGGAAGCCGCATAGTCTTTGAGATTTATGCTAGTTTGACAAATGGACTAGGCCAGATATCTCCAATGTTTGTTTGTCTGTTTGTTCCCACCTAATGATGACACAATTGCAACAAAACTGAGGCGGCATGAATATGTCAGTTATGAAAAATATTGAAATGGAGCAACTCAGGGGAACATTAAATTCCTGGACTACAAACTCTGATTTAAATTAACTCTAATTAAGTTGGTCAATTCAATTTTCAATGTGAATTATAATTCAATTGTCAGATTGCGCTCACAAATGCAATAATATTTCAAAATTGTGGCAATGAAATGAAAATTTAATTATTTAATAATAATTATAATTTGTGGATAGAGAGAAATATGTAGAAATAATTTTTGGTCTGCCCTTTCTTATCAAATATTTGCCCAACTTCAGTGTGAACTTTCGCTTTTTCTTTAAAATTCTCCTGGGAAAAACAGAAGCCAACGAACGAGAAAATAAAAAAATACAAGACAAATACAACTTATAAATAGTTTGGCTTGAGTGGCGAAAATTGAAAAACCAAAAGCGTAGAAAAAAAACAAAAAAACAAACCAGAAAATTCTAACAAAAAAAAAAAAAAATAGAAGGAAATGTTGCGAACTCAAAAATAATAAAATAGAAAAACTTTTAGAGGCGCATTAAGTAAACCGAAAAACTGTGACTCTGCGGTTGTCCTTGATGCCCTGGCAATGGCGACGGCGGCGGCAGGCATTGTGAAAATGTGCTGCTAACTTAAATTTATGCGACACGCCGCCCTTTTAGCCAGGAAGTGGGAGAGCCCCCCTCCCCGCCCCCAAAAACAAAAAAAAAACAGCTCGAATAAAATTCAAACGCAAGCGAAAACTTTTTGCAAAGCTCAACTAAAAGCAAAGCAGCGCCAAGGCACAAAAAAAAATATAGAAAATTATATATATATATACATATAAAAAAAAATCCGTTCACCCACATATTGACACAGCTCTCTCTCTGAGAGTCCGTTGAGTGCCTTAAATAAGCAGCCAGTACAACTAAAAACTAGTAAGTAACATGGATGACGATGGATGAACACACACAGAGAAAGAGAGAAAGAGAGAGAGAGAGATAACAATAACAATATAAAAGACTCTTAAAGCCAAAATCCAAAATCCCTACACTCTCATATACCAAATGAGCAGCTAACATTTTGATTTATTTATTTTGACACGAACCGACAACCAGCGACGACCGACAACCCTCTACACATACCAAAGATATATGTATATATATATATATATATGTATTTCATATGTCGGATTAGGTTTGTCCGACAATTTGGACCCAAAGAGAAAAGGAAAAAATTATATCATTATTTTCTAGACTAAGTAAAAAAACCTTATAATAATTGAAATATTGCCTAAAAAATTAAAAATCTCAATTGAATTATGTTTGTCCCACATTTTGGAACCACAAAAAAGAAACGCCGAAATAAAATTATTATTTTCTAGACCAACTAAAAATCGTATATAATAAAATACTCTAATTTTTTGAAATATGGCCTAAAAAATTAAAAATCTCAGAAAAAGAAGCCGAGTTTGGTTAGAAAAGCTCAGGGAAAATAATCCAAAGTAAATATGGTAAAAATCTTAAAATAATTCTCTATAATTATAAAACCTCAATTGAATTTTGAAACCAGAAAAAGAAGCTCCCGGAAAATAAAACGAAATCTTTTAATAATACTCTATAATTATTAATATATTGCCTGAAATTAAATTAAAAAACACAAATGGAGAATTTGTGTGGCTTCAATTTACCCCAAAAATTGGTTGTTTGTAATTTGCTTTCATCAAATTTTGTAACAATTTATTTATTTATTTATTATTTGCAATTGCAATTCCCACTTTTTTTTTTTTTTTTCTTGATTTTCTTTTTCAACATTATTTACTGACTGACTGACTGAGTGACAGAATAAGTAAGGAATAAAGTGAATAACTGTGTGTGTGTGTGGGAGTGTGTGATTGTGTGTGAACTGTGTGACAGCCTGGCCTGGTTGGTTTTCGCTTTCGCTCATTGGTTTCCGTTTGAATTTCCTTTGCACTCAATGAAATTTCAACTTGATTTCCGTCAGCCATTTGTTACTTTTATTTTAAGCTCAAGGGTCACACCTACACACACACACATGGCGAGACAAATCTAGCGCCAGTTGTTGACACCTACACACACACACAGGAGAACATTTCACCCGAGGCTCTGATGCTGACTGAAAGTGAAGGAGTTGTTACTATATACATGAATGTTCATGTGTGTGCATGTCTGTGCATGTCTATGCTTGTTTGTTTGTTTCGTTTAATAGTTAGTTGCATGCTAGCTGCTACTGTTTGTTTGTTTGTTTGTTTGCGTATGTGTGTGGCTAGGACTAAAAACATATAGCCAATTTTCTGAATCCGCTTAAGTGCGACATTGATTTCCGTCACCGATTCTTGACACCAACACACACACACGCACAAGGACCAAGGATAAAAAAACGTAGCAAAAAGGAAGAAAATCCAAAGCGTCTGAGAAGACCAAGGCAGAACGCAACATGCTAAATTACAATATATTGAAATGGTTCACAAAAAAAAAAAGAATACATGGACAACACCCACACACAACGAGAACAAGGACAACCTGAAGCTTTAGGTGTTCTAGATGACTGACTGACTGACTGAGTGACGGACAAAGTGAGTAAAGTGTGTGTGTTGTTGGCTCGTCGTTGGCGCCTTTGCCAATTTTGAAAATCTATGGCTGCCACAGCCGTTGCCACTGACACAGCTTCAAAAATAAATCTATAAAATATTGGTAGCCACAGATTTTTACATAAAACGTTATTTTTTTTTTTTTTGTCCTTTTTTGGCTTTTCTTGGTTCCACGTGTGTGTGTGTGTACTTAAGTATATTTGTAGGTGTTAGATTGGATTAGCTTCTGTAGGGTTTTCGTTTTTTTTTTATTGGTGGATAAGTTTTGATTTAACTTAAAAGTTGAGCCAGTAAGTAACCCACTAAAACTTGACTAACAAATCCATAAAAGAGTTTAAGAATCCATTTAGGTTAAAAGCTAACTAAACAAAAACTTTTTTTCAACTCTTTTATGGGTTTTATTTTTAATGTTTTCCATAAAAAGTTCAAATTAATAAAAAAGCAAAAAAAAAATAAAAATAAAAATCTTAAAGTGTTTGAAACAATAACAAAAAAATTCATAAGTTTATCTTATGATTATAAAATGCTTATTTAAAAATAGTAAAAAAAAATTGTAGAACTTGTAATATCCAATACCTTTTTTGTTGTCGAAAAAACAATTGGCAAAAATTCGTAAATTTCTGTTTGAAAAATTCTAGAAATTGTCATACTTAATTTCTTCTTTGAAAACTAAAAAAAACTCTAAATGCTTGGGTTAAAATAGTTGAAAAAGAATTCAATTCAATTTCTTTTTTGAAGACCTCAAAAAATCTCTAAATGTTTTAATGAAAATAATTGAAAACTAAATGGCAATGATCGTTAATTTATATTAAAAAAAATTCTAGAAATTTTATTATTCAATTTCTTCTTTGATAACCTTAAAAAAAATCTCTAAATGTTTCGGTGAAAATAATTAAAAAAAACAATTGGCAAAAATTCGTAGATTTATGTTTGACAAAATTCTATAAATTGTTTTCTTTTTTTAATTAGCTAAAGAAAAATCTCTAAATGTTTTGGTGAAAAAATGAAATGCCAAAAAAATTCGTAAATTTATGTTCTAGAAATTTTATTATTCAATTTCTACTTTGATAACCATAAAAATAGTTGAATAAAAAATTGGCAATATTTTTTAAAGTTATGTTTAATTTCTTTTCTAAGATTTATGATTTTTTGAATTTTTTTTTTAGCAAAATGTATTTTTTTTTTGAATTTTGAAAATATTCTAATAATTGTAGTATTTCAATGTTTTCAATACAAAGATGAATTATGGAATTTCATAGTAGACACAAAAAGTCTTTAAAGTTTCATCTTTTTAGTCCAAAACTTGAACTACGAATAATAATAAAAAAAAAAAAACCCAAATATATACAAAAGCATAAGGTAAATGGTGAAAAAGTTGGCGAATATACAAAAATCTTGAAGAAATCTATGCATAAATAGAACAAGACATTTTATTATGTAGCTGAAGTTAAACCCAAGTGAATCAAATAACTTGGATGGCATTTTGACATGGGTCAGATTAGACATTCATGAATGTCTATGAGACAGTCAGTCATTCAGTCAGTCAGTCATTTAGTTTGGCTAGATAAAATCTGCTCGATTTACTTTTAAAGATGCTTTCAATCAGCTCATTGGTGTTGAGGGACTACTGCCATCCTATCCAGCTCATTACTCTTCTTAACCATATAGAATGCATATATACACAAATACATACATGACATCGTTCGTTGTTGTTGTTGGTGTTGTTGTTATCCTTCTCATTGCCTTCGATGATTAATTGTTGAGCGTGCCTTTTAACAATGTTAATTTGTCATATGTGCGACGTAGCCGCACTTCCGGACAGAAAAAAAAAAATAAAACGAAATGATTCAAACAAGCAAACGGAAAAAATTTGACTCACAGGGATGAAGAGACAACACTGAAAAATCAAATTAAAAATGTATAATCGCCCTTGTCTGAACTCTCACGTAGCAATGTCAGCAAGCAAGCAAGGAAGCAGAGCCAGCAACCAGCAGCCATCATCATCATCGTCCTCCTCATCCTCCTCATCCTCGTCCCAGGAACTGAAACGGCAACACATCGAGCAATCAAATCAATAATTCATATTATGAAAACGTTAAGGGTAATGGTAATGCCTCGCTCGGTTCTCGGTTCGGGGTTCTGGGTTCTGGGCTCTGCTGATGCTGATGGGTTGAAAGTAAGTTTTTTTTTTTATTTTTTTCGGCTTTTTGGCAGCCAGAAGAACATTGTAGGCGACCGACTGTGAGATGAAGGGGTCAAAGTGATTTGGCTGGTTGACTGGTTGGTTGCGGGTGGCGCCAAAGCAAATGTAAATTTTCAATGACAACGGTAAGTGCATGTAAATGCAAACGACGACCACGAGGATGGCAGCAGAGGGACCAGAGACCCAGCCAAACATTTTCCACAACAAACTGCAATTGAAATAAATTCTCATCTATTTTAGTTTCTGCTTTTTTTTTTTTTCTTTTTTTTGGGTTATGGCCACATTCTCTCTCGTCTCCGGTATTTAAATAGTTGCACGATTTCCGGTTGTTAGCGCTGTTAAGTCGACTTTTATTTTTACTTTCTATAAAATTGTATTTGTGTGTCTGTATTTGACCTGAGACTGTGAATTTGGCTTAGTCACTCATCGATCATCAATTAAAGATTCAAGTGGTTTCATCATCTGCCTCATAGCCTTCCAGTTCTTCTACAAGATTTGGTGGTTCGATTGGTCTATCCAAAAATAAAACAGATTACATATAATATTATTTTTTTTGCCTTTTACTCCACTTACTCAAATTCTTCTTCGAAAAAACCCTCATCTGGTAATATTATTGGCTCTGGCAGCTCTCGTGGCCTTGTTAGCCTTTCTCTAACGCCCAAAAGTTCGCGTATGGATAGAAAATCTCTTATATCCTTCTCAAAATAGATAAACATGCTGCGTACTACTTCCAAGTCCTGCCAGGAACTTTGATTCACCGACCATTCCCGCCATCTAACCAATAGCTGAACTTTGCCGGCATGAAAACGGCTGCCATCAATTAATTCTATGGGAAAAACTGGTTTATAATTCCAGGTGTTGGGCATTTTGAGCAAAAAGTATTCTCAATATTCGAATAAAATTAAAAATGAGACGCCAACTAAGAGGAATCGAAAGCAAACAAAACTTATCGTTATCGATATATAAATTGTGCAAAGAGTTGCCAGAGTTGTTTGAATTCTTTCTTTTTGATTTGACCTTTTCTGTGGCATAAATTCTTATGGACCAAAATCAAAATGCCAAAAATCTCTCTTTCTCTGTGTGTGTGTGTGTGTCTGTGTGTTTGTGCCAAATTCAGCCTGGCCATATTCATTGGCACTCGGCTGGCATTTTTGGTGTTGATTTGGCTTTGCTTTTTGGCTTTTATATATGTATACAAGAACAAACATGTTTGTATTTTGTACATCATCTTTTTCTCCTCTCTTTCTCTCTCTTTCTCTTTCCTATATATATGTATATATATATTTTTCTGCATTCTGTGGAGGAAGTTCATTTAAAGAATTTCGCTATGGCATTTCAACTGTGCCGTTTATTTTGTTTTGCTTCTTACCTAATAACTAAGCCCAAACAAGCCAAGTCCAAGCTGCTTCGTCTTCGTCTCTGACTTGTGTCTGTATTCTTGGCCAATGCTTTTGACATGGCTTGTGGCCTGAGATGTTGCCTGCCTGCCTGCCTGGCAGCCAATTTGAGAATGAATAGCCTGATTTATAATGATTAATGCAGCAAAATTTTCCCTGGCTTTGGGTTGCTCTGTTCATTTTAGCTGCGAATTTGTTGCCTCACCTCAACACGGTTGACAGTTATTAGGCGGCCATCAACTTTGGCCAAAAGTTTCCCTACCACTAATTGAACAACCGGGCAGCTTTCCTGGCTGGAAGCCACTACTAAAGCCAATGAACTCGCTTTTGGTTTATTGTTAGATATAAGCTGTCATATTGTTAGTTAGTCATGGAATTCCCCTGACTGCACTTGACTGATAAGGTTATAAGTAGCTCTCACCTGTCTGTCATTGCCAACTGTTATCATATAATAAGTATATAAATTGAATGCAGTCAGAAGCAGCTTAAATTAAATAATATTGTACAACATTAATTCAGAATTGAAGTTTAACTAAAAATGAGAGACGAAACGAGACGAGTAGGTGTCCAATTTTACTTTTTTTCTTTTTCTTTTTTGGCACCAAGCAATTCAATTTCGTTTTGGCCCTCATAAAATATAATTGTTTTCGACCCACATCCTGTGCTCCTGAACTCATGAAAGTGAAAAAATAAACTGCCAATTTCTTTGGCGACCAGCTAACAATAAAGAACCATAACAACAATAATAATAACAAGGTAGAAAACAGCAACAAATGTGGCAACAACAATGACCAAAAGTAAGCTATTTGTTTAACAGCTGCAAGTCAGCAGAAAATCACAAAAAAACACATATAAAAAAATATAGAAAAAATAAATAATGAATAAAGGACCAGAACAGAACAAAAAATAAAATAAAGGCAGTAATTTTTTAACAAAAATTTATTACTCTTTTTTGTTAAGGTAAGTGAGACCAAAAATTGTAGATATTTAAAAATTATACGATTGCTTATTTTCTAAACGCTGGAAAGTTTTTTTTATGGCTTATTTTTATTTTTCATTTATTTGGAAAGCAATAACATTTTTTGATATCGAATCATTTTTGATGAAACTTTGAAGTTTTTTTAATGGTATTAAAAGGAATTGGGAAATTCTTTTGACTTTAAATATTGAAAGTATATTTAATTTTGCGTTGAATGCATTTTTTTTAAACAAATTTGAACAAGAATTAAACGAGCTGCATCAATTTAATTTTATTACTTTTACAAATAAAAAAAAAAAATAAATAAGTTTATATAACCGAATTTTATGTAGTCATTTGTCTCCTTTCATTTCTTAAATAATAAAAATAATAATAAAAAATTTAACAAGTTTTGCATTATTTTCAATTGATTGTTATTTATTATTTAATTCTATTTTCTTTATAAATTCAAAAAAAAAACAAACTTTTATTTATTATTTAATCATCTTTTATATAAATTAGATTTGACTCCTCAAAGTTTTTGGTAATAACAATTTGAAATTAATTTAATAGATTTTTATGTATTTTTAAGAAAGTGATTTTAATTGGATATATATTTCCAAAATTTAATATTATATCACCATTTCTTTTTTTATAGCAATTTGTCACATTGATTTTCTATGTTTTTCCAAAAAGTGTAGCTAAACCAGAAATCCGAAAAAAAAAAATATGAAAGTACAAAAGTAAGAAGATTCCTTGAAAAATTAAGAGAAACGTTGGATGAGGCGGCATTTGTTATTTGTGGCTTTTGCCTTCTGTGTTGGCCAAAAAACGCATGTAACAAAATAAACGGCCAATGGCTACGACAGCAGCAGCAGCGTCGGTGGTGGAGGTGGCGGTGGTTTTTGGCTATGACGGTGGTTAAGGCGCCTGTTGAGTTGCTGAAACCGCATTTATGACGCCACAGAAATAAGCAAACAAACCGTATGTATCTATGTATGTATGTATGTATGTATATGACACCTTGTTTATGCGGTGGCCAGTGACGCCCACACTCGATTTCTTTTTTCTTTTTTTTTTGCACCTAGGGCCTTGAGACCACAGCAAAAGCCCAGCAGCAGGAGCAGCCCAGGAAAAAAAAAAAAAACAGAACAACAGAGAACGTTGAATTCGTTTAAAATTTAATGACCTTCGTGTAAAAATGTGGTGCATGTGCCACGCCAACAACAGAACCAACAGCAATATTAAAATTCATTAAAAATGATTTGCGTAAAACGCAATTTTTATTTTTAATATTATTTTTGCTTGCAAACAAAAAACAAAATTAGGAACATGAAACAAAGAATAAAAAAAAATCAAATGCCTAAAGTAAAAATTGTAGCTAATTTTACCTTGATTGAAAATAAGCAACTATAAAATATATAAAAATAATTAGGAGAATTTTGAGCTAGAAAAAAATCAAGGTCAAAAATGTTGGCCCAAAGCCAAATACTAATGGAGAATTATTGTAGTTAATTTTACCTTTGTTCCATGGATTAATAAAAAATCAAATAATAATTTTTGGAGCTAGAAAAAATCAAGAAAACTCAAATCCAAAAAAAAAGAGAATTTGAGTTAATTTAAAATTGTGGCTAATTTTGAAAAACTAAAAAATAAGCATTGTTCCATGAAACAATAAAAATAATTTTATTTTGATCTATTTTTATTATATGTATTGCAAAAATTATTATATTTCGTTTACTAAAATATTAATGATTATCCCATGAAACAATTAAAATAAAAATAATTATATTTTGATCTATTTTTATTGATGTGCCATTTTATGTATTGCAAAAATTGTTATATTTCGTTTACTAAAATATTAATGGAAAAATAAAACAAAAAACAAGAATAAATTGTTCAAGAGCAACAAACTCGATTTTTAAATTGCCAAAGTGTGGCTGGCATTTTAAAATGTACATATAAAATTAAAAAATTTATTGCTTTCACTGATAGGCATCCAGGCCATTGGTTGTTGGTTGTTGTTCGTTTGCGTCAAACAAATTAAAATAAATAAAAGAGAATAGTTGGCAAAAAATACAAAAAAAAAACAAAAACTTTTCAAAAAGTTAACAATTATTTTTTTTTTTATTTATACATATTTTTTTTATACAAAAAAAAAAAGAACAGAATTGCAATTGCCTTGTGGGCGTGTAATTTCCCATGTAGACAGGACCCGAACTTTCACCTCTCCCTCGCACTCGTTTAATTTTACTTTTGACACATTGCTTTCATTGATGTCATTGTTGTGCCTGGCTCTTGTCGCCTTTTCAATTTTCATGTTGGATTTTCCCTGCCACACACACACACACATGCAAAAATAAAATAAAAAAAAATATTTTTACAGTCTATTTGATTGCCAGGTTCATCTATTCATAAGGTGGCAAAGATGAACGACTAAGCAGCTAAGCGACTGAACCAATGAACAGCAGTCAGTCACTCCAAGGATACAGGCAACTGGAGCTGAGCTGAGCTGAGCTCAGTTGAGTTGAGTGCTCGATGTGATTTTGAGGCTCATTAAATTTGACAAACATTTTCGCAAAACTTTTTCTCTTTACTTTTTTTTTGTATATTTTTTTGCCACTTGACATTGTCTGTTTTTTCTTTTTTTTTTTATGATGGCAATGGTAATACTGGTGCGACATTTATTGCTTTTTGGCTTAGATTCACACCCGAAACACCCATCCATCCACACTTTGTTGGCGACAATGACAATGTCTCTTGTCACATATGGTATCCTTATTTTTTTTTTTTTTTTGCCCTTCAAGCATGCAAATTGCAAGCATTTTGTCAAAACTCAAAAAAAGAACTTTACTGACAAGAAGATGATTTTATAATTGTGTGTGTGTGTGCTGGAATGAATTGCAAAAATAATAAGAGTTGACAAAGAATAATATCTAGAAAAAATAATCATTTTTTAAAATAAATTCAATTAAATTAACTCTTTTTTTTTATCAACATTTCTTAAGACTTTCTGGGCCAACTTAAAGTAAGGCAACCCTAAGTAAATATTATTTTCAAAATCTTTAAGGTAACATAAAACTTGTAATCGGAGATTTATTTTTAAAAACAAAATTCTGAAAAAAAGGGGAAAAAGAACGAGAACAAAAAATATTCATCATTATTTTCTGATTCAGCGATTCTGCCTTGACTGACTATGAACTATAAATAATTCGGTTTTAAAGACAATATTTTAAAAAATGTTCAATGTCACCGACGACCCCCAAAAAAAAAACCTTAGAAAAGTTTTTTTGGTGTTTGAGTAATTAATGATTTTTGCTTTAGATTTTAATCAAAAATATCAGAAAACTTTAAAGTTTCTTTACTTGAGTTTATTTTATACGAAATTCCCTCGCCAAAAAAGGTGACAAGTTCAAAATACAACAACAACAAGAAAAAGTTCTGCCTCAACAAATTCTGCTGACTGCCTTTTTGGTCATTTTTGGGGAGACTTGGACTGGATTGGATTGGGTTGGGTTGGATTGTCCAGCTGTAAAGTATGTTTCCCCAAGGTGCAACGCTGGCCACATAAAAAAAGATGAAAATTGAAAGCGGGGCACTAAAACGTTCAACATAAAAGCTGTTGTTGCTGTTGTTGTTGTTGCCCCTTAATCGTAGCCTGAGCCTAACCAGCGCAGAGTGTGGAATAAGCGCAGAGAAAGCAGAGAGCACATCAGAATTTTTCTTTTTTTTTGTTTTTTTCAGAGTTTTCTGGTGGGAAATTGTGGGAGTATGCAAACCTTCACACACACACACACACACACACACTTAATGCAGCTTAGTTGCTTAGCTGTTTTTTTGTTGTTGTTGTTGTTGTTGGCCTTTCCTGTTCTTTACACATTTGCAGCTTATGGACTCGGTCAACGCTTTACGCTCTGTCAAGGCAGTGAAAATTATTTTTACCGCACCCACACAGGATTCCATGTTGTTTTTGTTGTTTCTGATGTTTGGCTCAAGCTAAAATGGGATTAAAAAAAAAAACCCCCCAACGAGGAGAATCTACGTGCGTATGTTTTTTTTTGTATGGTATTTGTTATTTGAGTGGCCCTGGCTGGCACAACAACAACAACAACAAAAACAGCTGACACAATAAACATACGCACTTTAAAAACCAGGAGAGCTGACTAAACCTGGGCTACTAAATAATTTAATGCACCCCTGTGTGACTAGCAAAAGAATGGGACAGAAACTTGGCTTGGAACGAAATGGAAATGAACTGGCCTTAAGTACAGTCTCGCGCCTAAAAGTCAGTGTTGGAAAATTGAATTGAATTGGTTGCGAATTAAAATGGTAATGAAATTTGGAAGTCTACAATTGGAATGGAAATGAAAAGCCCTTCAAGTACAGTCTCGTGCCTAAAACTGAGTGTTAAAAAATGAAACAGCTAAACAAGCTTGCAATTGTAATGAAATAGACTGGCTTGGAATTAAGTAGAGTCTCGCGCCTAAAAGTCAGTGTTGGAAAATTGAATTGAATTGGTTGGGAATTAAAATGGGAATGAAATTTGGTAGTCTAAAATTGGAATGGAAATGAAACTAAAACTGAGTGTTGAAAAATGAAACAGCTAAACAAATTTGTAATTGTAAAGAAACAGATTGGCTTGGAATTGAGTACAGTCTCGCGCTTAAAAGTCAGCTAATTTGCAAGGAATAAAATGAAAATGAAAAGCCCTTTTAGGTACAGTCTCGCGCCTATAAATCAGTGTTGGAAAATTGAATTGAATTGGTTGGGAATTAAAATGGTAATGAAACTAAAACTGAGTGCTGAAAAATGAAACAGCTAAACAAATTTGCAATTGGAATTAAATAGAAATGAAAAGCCCTTTAAGTACAGTTTGCAAGTTGCCAATTGGAATTAAATAGATTGGCTTGGAATTGAGTACAGTCTCGCGCCCAAAAGTCAGCTAATTTGCAAGGAATAAAATGAAAATGAAAAGCCCTTTTAGGTACAGTCTCGCGCCTATAAATCAGTGTTGGAGAATTAAACAACAAAACATAATTTTTCCTCGATTTGTTTTTGTGCGTGTGTGGTTTTTGTTTTTTTTTCCCCCATTTATTTTGTGCCTGAGCACCTGTCTTTTTTTTTCCATTTCCTTTTGATGTGGACTTATCAGATATCAAAGCGCATAACTGATAATATGGCTAAAAACGAATGAATGAATTTACAACAGGTGGGTAAAAGTAGACTAACAAAAGGAAATGGATAAGGGGGATTTAAAGCCATCATTTGTTTGCTTTTCTTTAGCTTTAGCCTTAGCTGTGTGTGTGTTTGTTTTGCCTTGTTTAGTCAAGTTTATCTTGATCTTTTTGGTCTTGACTTGACTTGACTTGACTTGAGGCTGTGACTGTGACTGCCAGATGCTCAGTAGGAAAAGGGCTTGGCCATTAACATGGCTATCAGTTCAAAAAAGAAAAGAAGGAAAACCTTTCTTTGTGTGTCCTTGTAGTTCTTATGTTCTGCTAGTGACACACACACACATTTTGGGTTTCTTTTTGAAAGCACACACACACACAGACAAAACAGCTGCTTTGATTTCTTTTCCCTTTATAAGAATAATAATAATAATAATAATGATTCTGTTAATACAATGCAGTTGCCATAGGTTTTTGTTTTGCCATTGTTAAAGAAACACACCACACACATTTAGTGTAGGCAGTTAAAGAGGCTTAAAATATAATAAGTCAGTTACAAAGAGCTAATAAGCTTTGTGGTAAAAATAGAGAAAGAGAGAGAAATTTAATTTAGTTTTGTAGTCGTTGGCCAAATCGATTTAAATGTTTTGTAAATTGTTTTATGCTCACTAAACAATTTGCCGCTTATCCTAGACGGGAGAACTAAAAGTGTGCTAAGTTGAGTAGGTAAGCTTATATTACAGTGAAATTGCTTGTTGAAATTGAAGTTAAGACGATGAGAATACATAGAAGAAGCCTTTATTTTTTTCCCCCCTTAAAATTCTATTTGGCTCCTGCCTGCCTTCACCCAATCTGATTTACCTTAAAAAAAAAATTCTGCCCTACATTTTTTGGGGACTTTGCCATGGTTTGGTCTAGGCAGGCAGTCTCATAAAGCTTGGGGCAAACACACGCTCGCATGTAAGCATAAAATCTGCTGGGCCCCCCCAAAAAACAAGAAGAAGTAGAAGAAGAAGCAGAAGATTCAAATTCGCAGGACTTGGACTTTTGTAGCTGGCAAGCAGCATCTTGTAGTGTTTAATATTTGTTTTTGCTTGGCTTTCTTTTTGCCACCTGCTGGCGGCCACCAACAGCAACAACAGCAACATCATCTTCTACTTTTACTCATCCTTTCTCCAATTCCTTTTCCTGCCGCGGGCCAGCTAAGTAGGCAACATACACACACACACACACACACACACATTACGTTTATGTTGGAGGCTGCACAACGAAATATTTTCAAGTGTCGCCTGAGTCATGGGGCTTTGCGGCAATACCTTTTCATATCCTTGCTCCGCAAACATTGCTTCCACCTCAAACACACAGAGAGGGGGGAAGAGAAGGGGGGAAGAGAGGGGCAGAACATTCATTGCAGTTTTCGCGTCGCCATCGTTACCTTAAAAATCGTTTTGGCAAATATAATAATGTCAGCAGTCGACTTGTTTACGCTTTTGCATGGCTTTTAAACAGGAATTTATGATTGACCGAGAGAGAAAGTGAGAGAACACAGCCTCAACCCTCAAGACCCCAAAAAATGCCGGATGATACACGGCTAAAAAAAAATATAATTTTACAAGTCATACAAAAAAAAAAACAAATCATGTAACAATTAATTTCTAAAATTTAAATTAAATTCAAGATTTTTATGTTCTTCAAATACTTTTCAAGACTCTGGAACTCTTCTATAATTACAATCTATCAATAAATATTCCTTATTCTAATTAAAAAAAAAAAAATCAAAATCGTATAGGTTTTTTAAGCTCGTTGAATAATATTCAAGACTCTGGAACTTTTCTATCAATAAATATTGCTTATTCTAATTAAAAAAGAAAAATCAAAATCTTATAGGATTTTTAAGCTCTTTGAATAATATTCAAGACTCTGGAACTCTTCTAATTTTTTCAAGTGTACACATGTGATTCTACAATGTGTGTGGTAAAAAAGGGAAGGCGACTGCATAAAATTCCTTATAAAGGTAAAAAGTTTTGCCCGTCATTGTTTCGTTATTATTTTTTTTTTTTGCATGAGCAGAAAAAAAAATTACAACACAAAAAATTAAAGCAGGGCAAAAGCTTAAAGAAAGCATAAAGGCTTTAAGGTAAATTATAATAGAGTCATTCTATTTATTTTTCTAATTCTGAACGAATATATTTGAAAAAAAAACTACAAATTGTTGCCATCATTTTTAAAACAATGGGGCAATATCGTTATATATCGATAATAATTGTAGTCGGCGTCTTTTGACAATTTGTAATTGTGCATTTGAGTTGAAAAGAAAAAAAAACATAAATATATTTCCCCATAACTGATCAGGATGATGAGCAATTATGAGAAAGAAAATGTGTACGGCGATGATGACAATACTATGCCATTTCTTTCAATCGAGATAATTTTAGACAAGCGCATTCGAAGGGGTCGCAATGAATATTTGATAAAATGGCGCGATTATCCGGACAATCAAAACTCTTGGGAGTCCTTCAGCACTGTTCAGGGTATTTTGCGGCTGTATCAAAACAAATGCTATGATCTAGAGCGTTTCGGTAGTCTACCAGCGGTTATCTGTCAAGAATTCCAATTGCCAAACTTAGATGACCATTCTAGGCACTTTCGGCCAATTTCACCAATGCCACGAACGATCTCAGAACCGTCTCAGCCGAATAATCGAACATATTCGCCATTTCAACAACTATTAAAGGACGTAATCCGTCAATGGGACTATCCGCCAATATCGCCCATACCGGAGATTACGATTACCCCAGAACTGACTCAGACAGAACACAGTGACACCTTGCAACTGCTGAAGGAGGCAATCCGGGAATGGGACTGTTCCCCGATATCGCCCCTAACGGTAGAGCCAAAATTTGGCAATTCTTCCCCCTTAGATGTTTCGGATATAGAAAAAACTGTGTAAGTTCAATTTCAAAGCTAAAAGACTTTTTATCTTATATGATTTTCATTTTATAGATTGGATGACAACCCAAATTTTACAAAAGATGCAGAATCATGGTAGGAATAACTAAATTTATTTTGAATTGAATTTTTAAGTTGAATTTTTGTATTTGTTTATTTTTAGATTTCTAAAATCAAAGCTGCAATTAAATTAAAAAACCACAGGTGCCTCAAATTGCCAACTAATTTTTTGTGTTATTTCAAACTTTAAAATTTGAATAAATTGCACAAAAAAAACAACAGCATCAAATTGACATTTACTAAACTGATTATTAGTTTGGTTGGCTTATTTATTGTTGTTGTTGTTGTAATAAATGTTGCAATCAGTTTGCATTTTGTGAAAATTAATTAAATTATCATTATAATTGATTAGCCAAATTTTGGGGTTTTGGGCATTGATGCAAACCCCTTTTGGGCCATATATTTTTGGGGTAATTTGAAGTATTGTGTAAATAATAAATAAATCAACTTGCACAATATGCATGCCAAGCATACATATATAAACACAATGGAAGAAGCAAATCATAGAGTATATGTAGTGTAAAACAAGGGATAACCGATTAATTCATAGCCTCGGGTATTTATCACTTAAAATCCCAATTGTCATTACAAAGCGATTTGATAACCAATTGACTTGATTCCCATTTGCGCCAAAATCAAAACAAAAATTGAATATTTATTGTGTCATTTTCGTTAAAAATTAAAAAAAAAGAATTGATCGAATTTTAATATAAATCATACATTTTTCAATATAAAAAATCAAAACAAAAATTGAATATTTATTGCGTCATTTTCGTTAAAAATTAAAAAAGATTTGATCGAATTTTAATATAAATCCTGAAAGAATTTATCTATAATACCTAAATTTTTCAATATAAAAAATCAAAATAAAAAGTGAATATTTATTGTGTCATTTTCGTTAAAAATTAAAAAAAAGAATTGATAGAATTTTAATATAAATCCTTAAATAATTTATCTATATTACCTACATTTTTCAATATAAAAAATCAAAACAAAAATTGAATATTTATTGCGTCATTTTCGTTAAAAATTAAAAAAGAATTGATCGAATTTTAATATAAATCTTGAATTAAGTTAACTATATTACCTACATTTTTCAATATAAGATTAAGTGGATAACTTCTTTTTAATCTAATTTAATAATAACGTACAAAAGAATGAAAGTCTGCCAACAGTTGTAGGCATATTTCAATACATTTTATTTTAAATATAAAAAAAATACATATGTAACCACCAGTCCAATTTATGTATATGTATATAATATGCTCTAGATATTTTTGATCTTTGCTGGCCATTCACGACATCTGTGTCATTCAGAGAGTCCATGGATTCAAATCGCATTTTGCCATGCATATTTTTTTGGAGCCAAGTGCAATTTGGTTTGTTATTTTGTTGGCATATATTGTAAAATTCTTGTTTGTTTTTATTTTTATTTTTTTCATTTCTGCCTGGCGCATATTTTACTTTAAATATGTATACAATAACCTATATTTTTAAAGACATGAAAGGGTTCGAAAACCAACCAAAAGCCAATTGAAATGAATTCTCAATTTAGCCAAAAACGCAGAGAGTTCTGTAATCAAGAAAAACAAATTGAGTGTTGGAGTAAATTTTTTAAACAAATAGGTAAGAAAAATATATATATAAAAATAAACAAATGCATATTTTAACTAGAATTTTAATCATTTTTCAGTGAAAATGAATGAATACAAATCGAAAACTTGAATAAAAAAATTAATTACATTTTGAGATATTTAAATAAAACCAATTTCAAAGCAAAAAATTGTCTGATCAGCTTGAATTTAAATTAAATTCACCTATATTTAAAAATAAAATAAAAAGAATTGAGGCATTTTTGAGAAATCATTTTATTTTGAGTAAAATTTGAAACTATTTCATTTTCAAAACAATAAAAATTGTCTGATCAATTTGAATTTAAATTCATTTTATATAAAAATAAAATAAAAAGAATTGAGTCATTTTTGGGAAATCATTTTATTTTGAGTAAAATTTGAAACAATTTCATTTTCAAAACAATAAAAATTGTCTGATCAACTTGAAAAATAAAATAAAAAGAATTAAGGCTTTTTAGAGAAAATTTAAATAATTTCATTTTCCAAAACAATAAAATTTCCCAAGTAATTTAAACAAAAAATGTTCTGATCTATTTAAATGAAAATGGCAAGTTTCCAAAAATTACAGAATTTATTTTTAAGTACCTAACAAAAATTTAAATTGAAATTAGAGGCATTTGTAAGAAATCATTTCAATTTTAAAAACAATTACTCAACTACTTGGCACATTTGGCAGATTTGAATCGACTTTATTCTGTATTTATCTCAGGTATATAAATGTATTTACATAAGTTTATATAGGACAAGCTGTGGGGCTAATGAAATAATAAGAACTAAGAAATGGTTTGATAAACATAAATGCCAGGCAAAGCCTGCGAGAGATCAACATTCATAAACATAGAAAATCATGTGTATTTACATATATCCACTTGGATTGGTTTGCGTTGTTGTTATAAATACAAATCCCTAACTATTATTTAGAGGACATCTGCTTGTCCATGCATGTGTGACTGACAATGTTTGAGAGAGTGTACAAAATTGGACCCCTAAAATTTAATTAATAATATTTGGTCTGCCATGTTGGTTATGCTAATGACAAACAAAATGTTTCTAAACAAAACAATACATCAAATCAAATCAAATTACATGACATTGAAGTGCAAAAAGACAACATTGATTATAATATTAATAAGTTTGAATTTTATTTACCAATACAATTAATGTTAATTAAAATGTGTAACTTGGCCTTTCAAAGAAATCTCAGATTTCAGCTAATAATTGTTAAAATGGAAAGTAAATGCTAAAAGACACATTTACCTTTACATACATACAAACATATTTATATAGTAGGCACTTAAAGTTGCTCTCATCTTGAGCACATTAAGCTTTGCCATTCCAGCTGGGCCGACCACAAAAGTATAGTCCTTGCGGGCTCATCTCAAGTCCTGTCTGTCTGTCGGTCTGTCTACCTTAAATACAAACGCAAACATTCTTATGACTATATCTGCGTGTGTATGGATTAAAAGTCCATCAAAATGTACATAAAAGTCATTGACTTAACAGGCTACTCTGCCCCGCCGACATTGCCCAAGTTATGCGAAACCATACACACGCACACACACACACACGCACACACATAATGACTGTTGCTTTTACCACGTTCCACAGTCCTTTTTCCTCCTCCGTCATTTCTCACGGTCACCTGAGAAAATCTTGAGCATCATTACTATTTGCATGCATGTGTGTGTGTGTGTGTGTGTGTTTCATCTTTCAGATTGGCATGCTGCCGCACGACAACACCGGCGCTCGCGTGTGAAATTAAATTGTTTGTTGGCTCGCAAAATATGAGAAATATAATCGTATTGCCTCTTGATATATTCGCCTTGAGTTTCTCTGATGAAAATGCCACATTTTAAGCAGCAGCAGGAGCAGCAGCTGTGGTCACTTGACTCGGAAATTAATTAAGTCTGGCAGCCCTAAAATTAAACAGAGTTGCTTGTTAAATCGATAAGCGTCTATCGAAGCAATCGAAGCTTTTTTGACTTGTAATTAAAAATAAGGTCATTTTATATTTCATTATTATTTACAGACATATTTTTCAATGATGGCCACATCCGCCTGGGGACCAGGAGCACGTCCTTGTTGCTCTCGATTATCGAGATGAGAGATGAAATATGGCTTTTGTAATGAGCTGAGCATGATTTTGTATGAATTAGTGGCCAATGCTTGTTTTCTGTTTTCTGTTTTTTTTTTTTTTCAGGTAGTCATTCAGGACACAGGACACACGCCATCTCTCTCGATAATAGAGTGTACAGCAATTATGCTGCGGTTTTGTTTTTCGGTTTTTTCGTTATCGGTTTTTGTGGGTGGCTGCGGTTTCTCCACACACACACACGAACATGTCTTGTACGCACTCATCCATCATTAAGCTAACGCATTTTCCAAACATTTCAGTTTATTTGTAATTTTTTTTTTTGAAGATTTTTCTATTTTTGGATTTTTGGTTTGGCCTGAGGTTGACGAGGTTGACAATGGCTGGAAGCTTTGGCAACTAAAAACCTCAAAACTTAAATACTCTTACAACAATGTTGTCTTTGTTGACTTTGGGGCAAATCACGCCCCTAAGGCTAACGAGGCATAACCACAATCACCATAGGACCGAACTGGACTGGACTGGAGTGCAGGACCAGCGATTAAACAAAAGAAAATGTATTTACAGTCCACAAAGATTCAGAACACTGTGACTGAAATATGTCAGTCAGTTTGTGTGAATTTGGATGTGGATGCATGCATAAATATTTGTGGATGCCACACAGTAAAAGGTGGCGCATTAGCTGCCTGCCGAGTTATTAAAACCAAACAAAAATTGGTTGTGGTCATTGCTTACAATTAGTTTAGTTTAAATTCCTTTCAACCGTTTAACATAAAGACGACTAAATGATTTAAAATTGGAATTTTGTGGTTTGGATTGGATTTAAATTGATAGGGCAAAAAACAATTAAATAATATTTGAAATTAAATACTTGTATTTAAACACGCTGAAAAAAAATGGAAGATTTACATTAACTCACCCGTAACTGAAAAAAAAAAATATATAAAAAAAACTTATTTGTGCAAACAAACTGAGGGCAAAACTCTATAGATAAACGAAAAATATTGATACACTTTTTATGCTGATTGTTTTTTCATGCAATATGTAATGGAAAATAGTCGTATTATTTCATTAAAGTTAATGGAGTTTCAAAAAATATAAAACATTCATTCATTCAATTGTTGACCCAAGGGTGACTGTGACGCCTTCAAAACAAAAAAAAATAGGTAGTAATAAATATTTAAATTAAATTTAAAAAATATATATAGGGGATAAAAAAAACTAGGTAAACAGTTACGTATAAATAAAATACAGTATAAACTTAATTTAGCCATTGCAAAGACATTTTCAAGTCGCAAAATAAAAACCGAAACAGTAATTTGAAATTTCGACAATATTGAACGATTAACATACTTCAAATTGGTTTATCTCAGTCAAATTACATGGGAATTGAGCGATTTTTCGTTTACATGACTTTTATTAGAATAGTAAGATTTTTGCATACTTAGAATTTTTTTTACAAATTTCCTTCTGTTAGAAATCAATGCTGGGCGAAAGTGAACCTTATTATTATTATTTTCTTGTATTTTTTCTTTGTTTTTTTTTTTTTATCATTGAGGCTTCATGTGAATAGCAAAGTTTAAAATATTTTTTTTTAAAACAAAATAAATTGCAATCATGTTTTTTTACATTATTTATTTATTTAATTTTCTTTTTTTTTTATTTATTTATTTATTTAATTTTCTTTTTTTTTTAGAATTTCCAAATTGCTGGAAGTGCATGTTTTAAATTTTCTTTTCTTAATAATTGCATTTGGTTTGTTAATTTTCCTAGATTTCTTTTTTGTTTTATCATTGAGGCTTCATGCGAATATCAAAGTTTTGGATATTTTTTTAATAACAAAATAAATTGCAATCATGTTTTTTTACATTATTTATTTATTTAATTTTCTTCTTTTTTTTTTGAGAATTCCCAAATTACTTGAAGTGCATGTTTTAAATTTTCTTTTCTTAATAATTGCAATTGGTTTGTTAATTTTCCTAGATTTCTTAAATTTATTTTTTATTCTCATTATACTTATATTTTGGGCTACACTTGCTCATTAAGGCAGCTCAACACATTTCATCTTTGCTTAATATATTTTCCCTTTGGGTGTCTACCTGTCCCGTCCGCCCGCCCACACAGTAAACTCAAGTTTCATTCAATTATTGTTAAGACCCTCAAGTTTACCAGACACACAGCGGCATCTTAGCCACAGAGCCTATAGCCAAAATGAGGCCACTTGCTGACACCGAGGCCCCAAAACAGTCCAATCTTTCAACCGCACGTTCTATGCCAGGTCCTAAACACCTCGTCCTCGTCGTCCTCGTCGTCGTTGTCAGTGAGGCAGCAGATGTTTATTGTTTTTATTGTTGTTGTTGGTGGCTGGTCGATTTGGTTTGCTGTCCGTTTGCTTCTGCAGTTTGACAAAAATGTTGGCGCACAATTTTCATGTTGGCCAAATGACGCGCCAATGCCCAAGCCACACACACACAGAGACACACACACATGTGGCCATGTCGTCGACGCCATGGTGTCCTGTCCCCTGGCGTGTGCTCATACGGCATGACACCAATACTAATGCGTGCGATTAACATTCGCAATGGTTTTCGGCCACGGACAACGCGAGCATTTCCAAAAGACAGAGAGAGTTACCGTTACCGTCACCCATAATGTAACAGGCACGTTGACATATAGAGAAAACCACCACCCACTTTACAGTGTTGCATATGTTGTTATAACTTTACCCTGCAAATGTACGATAAACTACTTCGACATCTATAAGTAAAAAGGGGGGGGGGGAGGCGAAAAGTGGTTGCGAAATGTGTAAGGATTTAGTAATGGTTTTTGGGTTTGGGTTTCGGGTTTCGAGGCTTTCGGGGCTTTCGGGGTTTCCAGGTTAGAAGTCGACACCGAAAAATGGCGGCGTGTCATGGCATGGCGTGTCGTGTCGTGTCTTGTCGTGTATCTTTGCGGCCATGCCAGGGAAATGGCAACGACAACGTAAAATTCTCACCGCACGTAACTCACATAACTTCAGTTTGCTTTACGCCTAAGCCAACATTACAAAATGAAATGAATGGTAACCCGGGAGGAGAAGAAAGTACATACAATTCTAGTCTGTCAAAATTAAGTTCAACTTGAGTTTATTTTGCATTGTGTGGTTTTTGCCCAACTTTTCGTGAGGCAAATCAATTTGAGCATAAATTTAATGCATTTGTTGTCTATATTTATATATATATATTTTTTTTTTTGTGGCCCCGATTTCCCATGAACAACAATAATAATTGTCGAAAAGCATTTTTGCAATTTGTAGCCAACACTTGTCAGCTCAAAGAGTAAAAAAAAACCTTGCAACAACATTCATGGCAATTGTGCTACTCAAACACTTTACGCCATTTAATTAGAGGCAATTTCATAAAAAGTTTTGAGAAAAATTTAAGAGAAATTTGGAAAACCAGAAAAGTACTAATCCAAAAAATTAGATAATTTCCTACTTTCTTTTTTAAATGATACTTTGATAATAATTGTAAAAACTATTTGAAAGAAATGTGCAGACCTCTAAAATTGTAGCTAATTTTAATGTTTAAAAAAAAAATTATTATTTTTAATATATCTATATAATTTTTTTTTATTATTTTTATTATTATTTTTTGTGTATATTTTTTTATTATATATGTTTAATAGATTGCAAAAATTATGGAGTTTCCTTTTCAGAATTTAAACGTAAAAATATTTAACTTAAAATTAAAATGAAAATAGATTCAAGAATTTTTAAAAATTATTTCAATTTGGTGTGCTTAAATTTTTGTCCGGCAGTGTAGTCTACAAAAACAAAAAAAAAATATTCCATTGGTTGGTATTTGTTTTTGCTGTTGTTGTTGCTGTACGATGTTTGTGGGGCGTGTTCATTTGAAGGTTAAAAATGCATAAACTTTCCACACACATACACACACTCACACACATATGCAGACCGTTAGTGAAACGCGTTACAATTGCAACAACAGTTTTATTTTCTTTAAATTATTAAAATACACTGTTCAACATATAATTTTCTGTTTTATTTTCTTTCAATTTAAACAAAAATGAAAAACGACAATTTTTGAGGGTGCAAAATTTAAAATTTTGCTTAGTTAAAGAGTGAAATTAAAATTACATTAAAATTGTTGCATTTTGTCGTCGAGTGTAGTTTTTTGTTTTTGTTTTGTAACTTGAAATTTAAATTCAATGCACAAAACGAAAAGAATAGCAAAAGAATGATAAAAACGGACATACATACATACACACACACACATATATAGATATGTATATAAATTTTGCAAGTAGCGGTAACTGTCGCCAAAGAAAGAACTGGCAAGTCTACTATTTTTGTATGTACAGTTATTGCTTTCTTGTAATAGTTGTTGTTGGTTTTGTTTTTGTTGATGCAGGGAATATATTAAAATTCAATTTAATACAATTTCAATTGTTTGTGCGTGGCAAGGCTACACAAAAGTACGTGACATGTACGAATGAGATGGCAATACGAATACGACAGAGTGTGTGTGTGTGAGTGTGAGTGACCAAAAGGTGTAAAAAGCGATTGAGATTGCGATTGCATTGCTGTTGTTATCTTTGCTTTCGCTTTGTCTTTCTTTCTAGTAGTGGCGGCAAGGCAGCGTTTTTTTTTTAGCTAGGATTTAGCAGTTTTTTTTAAAGCTTGGCTTTTTCTCATTTGAAACTTAATTATGTTTTTGACCATTTTTTTGTCAGCCTTTTTTATGTCTTATTCTGACAACACTGTCCAATTGCTACTGCTGCTGCTGCTGCTGCTGCTGCTGCTGCTGTCTTGAATGCAGATTGTTATTGTTGATATATGCGTGGGCCACCTACGCTGACGTCGCTGCCTATGTATGTTATTTATGCAATAGCAGCAACAGCAAACTCACTCGTTCCTGTTGTTGTTATTGTTACGGGCGTTTAATGAAGAGCCATGCCAAGACCCAAAAGCTGTATATTTGTATGTATACCAAACGGTAACGGCAATGGCAATGGCAAACATGTCATGTCACTTGTAGTCTTTCTTGTTTGTGTTGCCAGCCAGTCAGTCAGTCAGTTCGTTCTCGACCCTCACTTATCTCTTACTCTCCTTCTCCATTCTCTCGTTCTACAAAGAAAGCTTGTTGTAATTTGCATTTTATTTTTGCCTTTGTTGTGAGTCCAAAATGTCATTAAATTAAAGGCCACCACACACACACACAAAATGCAAGAGCTTAAAAAGAATTTTCGGTAAGAAGAAATGTTTTTAAACGTTTGCAAAAATTATTATACGATATACTTTATGTATTTAAATGAACATAAACTTCTCTCTGTATTTGTGTGTGTGTGTAAAATTATTTAACAATAAATTTACAACAGGCAACATTCTCACGCACAAATATAAATAAAACTTTCATGCTTTTGGGGCAAATAACATGGAAAGTTAATAAATATAAACTGACAAAAGAAAAAAAAAAACTCCTTGACACATGGTGAAAAATGCATAACAGAAGCTTGTCTATTAAAAAGTCAATTAAAACAAAAAAAATACCAGAAAACAGACAAGAATTCAAATAAAACAAACAAAAATTCTTGGCACAAAAATATTTAGAATTGAGTAAAAAGGGGAATTGAATATTTCTCTAACCTGTGGCAACCCTACAAGATCGATCAGCAGCTGCTTATTGAAGTTGGCTGCAGTAAAATAATCAATTTCTCTTTTTCGTTTTCTTTTTTTTTTTTTTGGTTTATCAAGAGTATTAAAATCATAAAGACCAAAGCCAATTATCTAAAATTAAAATGTAAGCCAAAAATTCCTTTCTCTCTGTGTTTTATTACAGGCAAAAATTTTGTATGTCCTGGAATGCTGTCTATTAATTTTTGAAGGCAAAAGCAGAAAGCTGAGCAGCAAATGCAGCAGCAGCAGCAGCAGCTGTGTCACAAAGGCTTTTATTTCCAATTGAGACTGTCGTTGTCGTTCTCATCAACCTCAGCAGCACCTCATGTTGCAAACAAACAACAACAACAACAACAAAAGTGAGAAAGAAAGAAAAGAAAGTAAATACCAAAGCTTGGTGAAGCCAAAACTGGCAATTAAACTTCACTTTGTGTGCCACAACTTGAGCCCAATATCCAACTGGTAGACAATTTTTAGAAAACCGGAAATGCACAAACAGAGAAAGAGTGAGAGAGAGAGATAAAGAGAGACAACAACAATATGCAATTAGTAAGATTTCAGGAGCAGCCCTTCAATCAAAATTTATTATATCCGGTGGATATAAAATTCTATGGCAATATTCACACTTGTACGGTTCAATGCAACTCTGCGTGATGAAAGCGACAGAGAGAGAGAGAGAATCCTTTCTTTGTTTGTTGCTGTTATTGTCAGGATGCGCATGCTACAGCTCATCATCATCATCAAAAATGACGGCAACATCGTCTCAGTCTCATGATCGTAATTTACTATTCACAAAATATTCAAAACTGCTGCACAAGTGACACTCAAATGTCTTTTTTGCAGTTCTTCCACCTAACCCAGACTCGATTTCCTTTCCCTTCAAAACCCAGAGAAATCATCATCATCATCATCATCATCATTGCAAGTGGCAAAAGTGTTTTGTGTTGTTTTCATTGTTGCTGCTGCTGCTGCTGATGTTGCTGCTATTTTTGTTGTTGATTATTGTTGTTTGCTGTTGTTTGCTGTTGCCGTAATGACTACTGGTTTATGGAGGACCTCAGTGCTGGCCTAGGCTATCATTGCCCTGCTTCTTGGTGGCTCTAGCTTGTTATTGTTGACTGCTGCATGATTTAAGTTAAAGTAGTTGTGGTAACCCCCAGCCTGACTGACTTTGCTGACTGCCCCATCCAGCCCCTATTCATCCACATAACTAGAAATATTTCGTTAGCAAATAAGTGAAAACACTTTGTTTCACTTTTGCTGCTCTTGACTCTTGTTGGCCTGGGCTTGGCCAGCAGTTGTAGTAGTCCAAGCATAAAACAACAACAAAAAATAACAAAAAAAAAAATAGAAAATTCCCATAAAACTTCAAGTGGATTTTTCATACACATTCTGTGTGTCCTTTTGCTGCTGCTCCTTCTGCTGCTCCTTCTGCTGCTGCTGCTGCACCCAACAACATTTTGTTGTTTTGGTTGTTAGCTTTGGCACTTAAGCCAAAAGGCTGAGCATGTTGAACGGGTAGCTTAGTAGCAGATATGTGACGGAAAGAGATGCATTGTCTTTGGTCAGCGTGTCTTTCATATAAAGTTAAAGTCAGTGAACATTGTCAAAGTTGGTGTCTCCAATTAGGTTTATTAACTTCAATTTAAATCTTCTTTAATGGAAACTGATACGAAATTTAATAATAAAAAACCAAATGCATTTTTCGTATTAAATTAAAGAAAATATTGTGATTGCTACTTTTTAAAAATTTGTAAAAAATTCCCCTAACTTGCCAACCCTAAACAAATAATTTTCTCCAAATCTTTTAACTATTTCAAATAAATCTTGACTGGATGACTTAAGAATTCCGGCAATATTTATGGGACTAAATTATATTTTTAAAAATGTTCTTCTCTACAAAAACTTGCCAAAGTTTCATACTTTTTAAAAATTTTCTATAAAATTCCCCTATGTTGCCAGTCCTAAACAAATATTTTTTTCAAAATCTTTAATCTATTTCAAATAAATCTTGCCTGGATGGCTTAAGAATTCCGTCAATATTTATGGACTAAATTTTTGTACAAAGAATGTTCTTCTGTACAAAAACATGCCATCATTTGTTACTTTTTAAAAATGTATAAAAATTTCCCCCCAGCTGACAACCCTGAACAAATAATTTTTTTTAAATCTTTGATCTATTTCAAATAAATCTTTCCTTTTAACTTAGTAATTTGAGCAATATTTCTAGATCTAAAATTTATTTTAAAGAATGTTCTTCTCTACAAAAACTTGCCATAATTTGTCAGTTTTTAAAACTTGCTAAAAAATTCCCCCAAGTTGACAGCCCTAAACGAATAATTTTCTTCAAATCTTTAATCTATTTCAAATAAATCTTGCCTTGATGGCTTAAGAATTCTGGCAATATTTATGGGTTTAAATTTTATTTAAAAAAATGTTCTTTTGTAGTTAGTTTTTAATTGGCATACGTTGATATTTATTTCCTTGCATTGTTTTTCCTCTTTGTTTTCATTAATTATAGGCTTTTTTTCTAGCCATTTATCTTAAAATTGTAACAACTTTTCACCTTTGTTTTGTATGAGACATTTGTCATTGTTAGCTTTTTAGACTGTGTGCCAAAAATAGAAAACTGAATAGAAAACTTTTGTGCCACGCAGTCAACACAAAATGAGCAATTAATATGGGTGAAAAGGGGAAAATACATAGAATATTGACAATGTAAAGTTAGGTAAGAATGGCATGACTTTTGTTTATAAGTTATTTCCAGACCAAAAAGTTAATAAACTAGCTTTTTAAAGCCTTCCCACACACACACACACAAACTACTGTTACAGGCAAATTTATAAAGACATTAAGACTTCTAAACTCATACCACTCAACATAGTCGTAGTCAGTCATTCAATGTCTTCAACTGACTTATTCACTCAGTCTCTATTTCTCACTCTCTCTCTTTCTCTCTTTGGTTGGCTCTCAAGTGTTGCCTACTTCTGTGCGCTCGAGCATAAAACTTAATAAATTTGCTATGTATTTATGCGCACATACATAAATAAATAATTACATATTTGAGAGAAATCATGAAGCAAATATAAAACTAAAACCGCTTCTACTTCTACTTCTTCTTCTTCTTCTCTCTCTCTCTATAGTAAATCTACATATCTTCTGTCTATCCATTTTTACTTTCGTATTTATTCTATAAATAAATTCATAGACACAAATACACACACACAAGTACACACATAGTATATATGGAAAATAAAAAAAAAAGAAATTTATTACCCAACTATTGTATGAAAAATATGAAATACTCTTTTATAAGTGGTTATTATTAACACATTGAATGGGAATTAGTTTATTATAATCGTGTTTGTGCATGCTCAGGCTAAGCTAAGCGCACACAACTGTACCTTCAAGTGGGCGTAAAAAAACCGCAGCAATTTACTGATCTTTGGATATATGTAATTCCAGAGCACCGTGTAAAAGTATTGCGCAATCTTTTTTAACCCAACTAATGTAGCAATGTTCGTGTATGTGAACAGACTAACTGATTCCAACAATGTCGTCGTCGTCGTCGTCGATGTCAGGATGTGCGTAATAAAAGCTAAAAAATAAAACGCCAGGGAATCCAAGGATGATGAAGTTTGGTTTGGTGTCAGGAGAGCGAAAGTGTTGGATTTGAAATCAACTTTTTCTCCACCAATTTTGATGTGCAGCAGCAGCAGCAGCAGCAACAACAACAATTACTTTGAAGTATACCCTAAAGGACATTTTACTGATTTAATATTTGTTGCAAGATGCAACTTGATATGCGTAGCTTCTCACGTACCTTTCTGGCACATAGCAGAGAGACACTTGGCTTGACTTGGCTTGGCTTGGTTCGTTTACTTGCTTCGTTTTTTTCTTTTTCTTTTATACATATATTTTTTTTTCATCACTTAACTCGAAACGCGCTCAAAGGACA
This sequence comes from Scaptodrosophila scaptomyzoidea, assembly GCA_035078625.1. Taxonomy (NCBI): domain Eukaryota; kingdom Metazoa; phylum Arthropoda; class Insecta; order Diptera; family Drosophilidae; genus Scaptodrosophila; species Scaptodrosophila scaptomyzoidea. Next base: position 43,362 of record JAWNPY010000076.1, read on the forward strand.
CTAAATATTGCATTACGGATCCTTGCAGTTTATGGCTGCCATGCTGGTTGCCTCCGGCTTCCCTTCCCTTGCCTTGCCTTGCCTCGGCTGCTTGGCAGTGATATGTGTTTTTGTGCCTCGATTCGAGTACGAGAAGATGACATTGGGGGCAACAACAGCGAGGCAATAATCTTGATGCTCTTGTTGATGCCACTGCTAATGCGCCTCATGATGACAATGACGACGACGACGACGGAGATGTGGTTAGGTGTCCTAGAAGAGTGTTGATAGTTCCTTGGCTTGGCTTGGCCATTGTCCAAGTGATATCAACTCGTGTGTTAAATTACATACCAAGGTAATAAAGATCTAACTGTGTACCTATTATATATACACCTGATCAAAAAGCAGTGGGTCTTCTGAGTACAAATGTCTACCAAAAAGTTTAATCCTGGACAAATTCAATTTCAGTTGCTGTGTTTTTCGTGGTATGTGCGTTTGAATTTGATTTTTATTTGCCCATGGCTATAAACTCCAAAAAATATAAAAACAGTGGGCTAAAAATATCTGATGGTTTGTAAAAATCTCAAGAAATTTCGGTTGGTTTTTCAGGAGCTTAAGAACATAGTTTTTAATTAAATTAAATTAGATATCATTTTAGAAAATCTCTATTTAATTATTATTAATTAGAAGTTTGGTAAAAGTAAATTTAGATCTCTAAAAATTAATTCTACGTATTTAAATTATATATTTTTATGGGTCATTACCAATAATTTCTTTTCACTTAAAATCTGTAAAGATTTTTATCACACATATTTCGTCAATTTGTCCGACTGTGCGTGGCTTTGGTTTGTGAAGACCTTCAGTTTCAGTTAAGTCGTAAAAAATTGTTGTATTAGTAAAGGCCATAAACATATGGTTGGGTCTACGTCTGCCTCGGCTCCATCTTCCCATATTTCGTTGCCTGGTTTGGTTTTTCCATTAAAATGCACAATTTTTTAGAACTTTAGGGGCACATTTCGCACCCAGCTACTATCATACTTCCATCCATATCCATATCCATACAAAGTTAAGGTGCGGCACATATGCCACATGAAGAGATATTACCAAGAACTGGCAAGGAGGGGGGGGGGGAGGCTGATTCTGTCAGTTATGTCTGAGCAGCTTCAGGGCAGAGATATGTAAAGTCAAAGGTGAAGCTTTCTCCCATTTCTTCCATTGGATGTGGTTAGTTTTAAGCTCTCTGCCACTGGGCGTTTTTTTGTTGTTGCTGTTGTTGTTGTTTATATTTTTTATGCTTATGCTAGTTTTATGTGGCATGTGTTATTGTCTGTGTAGCATTTTGGACAGTAAGACAATAAGTCAAATAAGTTGTGAGTTGAAATGAAGAGTCTTCAGGGCTTCAAATAGAGGGAGACAGAGAGAGAGAGAGAGAGAGAGAGAGAAAGACAGAGTGTATAATATTTGGGGCCTTGGGACTTTCATTGTAACTTATGAACTACAATTGGTTGGCTTTAATTTAATAAGAAAAAGGAAACAAAAAAAATGTTTAAGGAGCAGGGGAATAAAATTGAAGCAAAAATACCAATATTTAAAAATAATCAAATACTTAAAGCAGAAAACTCAAAAACATCAATTGGCATTTTCTGTTTCATTTTTTTGTATTCATTATTGTTTTGAAAACTTATTTGGAGTAAGCCTTTTTTTTATTAGTTTACTGAGAGTTGAAAAAATTTATTTGAAATAAACCTCTTATTTTCTTTAATAAAATAATATAATTTTTAATGCTCAATTTTTCTTAAAAGAAATTGAATTTTTTAAACACAAAAATACAATTTTTTCTAGTTTTAAAACCTGCAATATTTTTTTTTAAGTATTTTTAGTAAACTTTTTCTCAGAGGATTTCGGTTTTCTATCATCTTAAAAGTCAATAAACCTTTTTATCTCGGGCATATCTTTTAATGTAATTTGGTTAGTACTAATTTGTAGCTAAGGTTTTGTGTGTGTGTCAATTTCGCCTAATTGGTGGCGTCTAATCGCTTTTATATCTGTGACCAATTACTCAAAACCTGCAACTTCAATCAGAAATTATGTTGTTGCTTCTTATTGTCAATGCCACGAAATTTTGAGCTGATGCAGTTGTCGATTTCTTCTTAACGAGCCATTCCATTGCATTTCCTTTACTCTCTTTCTCTTTCTCTCTCTCTCTCTCTCTCTCTCTCTGCAGCCGTTGACAGGCCCAGCAGACAATTGATGCAGTGTGTAGTCGTAGTCCCCAAAGTGTCACACCAGAGGCAATTGTGCTACTCCCCAGGCAGTCACAACTTAATTTCCCTTATATACACTGAGGCGGCATAATAATGATGACTGTTTTTTTTTTTTTTTATGTAGCATTCAAGTATGACTGATGCAAAACTTTGGTATTTAAATAAACTTGGAAATATTTAAGATTAAAAACCCATGACCATTTTTACTATTCGATCAGTTGGCGTTACGTAATATTCTGATGGTTTTTCTAAATATTTTGCAAAGAGTATTTCCCAGTCAGTGTATATTTAGGTGTTTATAAAGTGCGTATGTGTAATATTTTTTAAAACCGAACCATTTCCTTAACCAAACCAGGCACTGTCATTTTTATATATTTTACGCTGCTGCTGTTGCTGCCATTTTTGATTTTTTTTTGTATGTGAGGATGTAAGGATGTAAGGATGAAAATGCGGATGCGGCTCTGTCTGTTACTGTTTTCATTTCGTTTACTACGCCAGCTGCTGCTGCTGCTGCTTCAGGGAAAGATTCCCTCTTTATTTTCCACTGTCAGGAATTGTAGCCATCTTCATCGTAGTTGATATATTTTTTTTTTATTATTATTATTATTTTCGTTTCTTCTTCTACTTTTTGTTGTTGCTTGAGTGTGTCACAATTTTAGTGTGTAAAGTGCAAACAATCAACGCAACCGACTTTGCCACTGTCATTTCTCTATTTTTTTTTTTTTTTACACTTAGTCTAGTCATTCCCTAGTTGTATGTGTGTGTGTGTGTGTGTGTTTTTTTTTAGTCCATTTCATGAAGGATTTTTGCAGCTTGTTTCTGTCACTATTACATTTCATATTTTTTACTAGTCGTCGTTGACACGAAGACTATGTCACTATGACTTTCAGTATCTTTTGAAGCCGCATTAAATTTAAAGGCATATTTTTTTTTTTGTTTTTGCTCTCTACAAATTTCATTATAGAGTCCATCTTTGGCAGATTTATATGTGCAACTCAACTGAACTGAACTCAACTCAACTCCCTTGACATACTGTCATCCAAAAACTGCACTGGTCCTGGCTTGGTCCTGGGCCATTGGTATGCCAGCCAACTACTCAACTACTCAGCTTTTTTCCTCCCAAAAGGGTCAGTCAGTCGGAGAGTCCGTCAGTTGTGTATCATAAACGAGTAGCTTCTGCAGCAGAAGCAGCATCAGCATCATTGTCGTAATCCCAAAACATACTTGGAAGTGTGCTTAAACCAACAGATAAACAGACAAATAAACAGGAAACGTAACGAACAACCCAAAAGAGAACAGCAACAACAACAACAGGAAGAACAAATAAAGATGGGAGTAAAAATAATTAAGCTCATGTTGACGCACTTTTTAGCATTCGAGGCACGTGAGGAGCAAAACTCTAAAGGCTAAAGGATACTGACTACAGTTTGCTTCAGTTTCGTATAAAAATATACAGTAAGGATTAAAAAATACCCAAACGTGTTTTAATCTATAAAAATTTCGTTTTGAAATCATAAATAAATTCCCTTTTTTTTAGAGTCCATTCTCTTAAATTAAACCAAACTAGTCATGAATGTTTACCCACTAAAAGTAAAAAACAAAAATAAACAAATCTACATTCACTTTATTGCAATGTTTTTTTTCGAGTTTTTACTTTCTCTCATCCTGTGCAATGTTGACAGCAATTGTCACTTTTGTATTGTTGTTGGTTTTTCTAATGAAAATGAAGAGAAGTTTGCATAATTTACAAGGCAACAAACAAACGGAGAAGCCAACTAAAAAAAAAACAAATATGACTAACCAGAAATTGCATACATTTTTGTGTGTTTAAACAGATTAAACTAACTCTAAATCATTCAAATATGAAGGGAACAAAAGGCCAACAAGTTTTTTTTTAACGATAAAAAAATAGATCAAAAATATTTTACTAATTTAGTTTACATTTTCAAATATTTATCATTATTTTAAGAATATTTTAAACATTAAAAAAAATTCTTAAAAAAAATGGCAGTCAATTGAATTTATCAATATTTTAAGAATATTTTAAGAATCTTTTCCAAGTTCGGCGTAAAAAAACAAAGATGATTCCAGTCTTCTTATAAAAACATTAAAAGAATTTCTTTAAAAAAATGGCAATCAATTAAATTAAACAATATTTTAAAAATATTTTAAGAATCTTTTCCAAGTTGGGCGTAAAAAATAAAGATGATTCCAGTCTTCTCATAAAAACATTAAAAGAAATTCTTTAAAAAAATGGCAATCAATTGAACTTAAAAAAAAATCGATTTTCTATTAATTTTTTAACTTTGCCAAAAATTAATATTTCATTTCAAAAACTATATTATTCCTAATATTCAATTTCCTACAATAGAATAGGTTTTTTTAAAATTATTTTCTTGGTTTTACATAAAGTTGAAATTTTTATAAATCGAATCAGGATTTGAAATTGAAGAATTTTCTAACCAACACTCTTTTTTTTATCCAACACTTTTTATAGCGAAAAAAGAAATTAATCTTAGTAGTCAATTTGGGATTCTCAAGTTTTGAAGGGCCACAATTTAATTTAATTGAATTCTCTCATTTGTGTTTGGCGAGTCGATTGGCTAACAATTTGATTTATTTTATTATTATTTTTGTTTTTGTTAAATTCTGATGAAATGATCCATAGGCTTAATTGATTGACAATTTTAGTAATAATTTATTTTTAAATGTACAAAAGAAAAATTCTATGGAATTAATCCATGAATGTGACCAATTTTGAGAATTTGGATATTTTTAAAACAATTTTGAATTATTGGTGAATCTGTTTATTGTTAATATTATTTTTTTTTATATAAATTATATCATAGATTTTGATGTGTAGATTATTTTAGCTACCTGAAGAAACCAATAAATAAAGAAATGCAAAATTGTGGCAGCCAGTTGGGTTTTTGTCTTTTGACGTGAGCCTGAAAATATATAACAGCTTTTGGCAGCACATGTCATACGGACGGGACGGAACGGGAGAGGACAGAGCAGGACCGGAAGGACGACTCGCACACACATTTGTCTGACAAACGGCAAGGATGTTTGACGCTTTGACATTTAGCATGACAAGAGTCTTCTTCGTCTTTGTCGTCAGCGTCGTCACAAAACCGGGACTAAAATCCAAACGAATCCAAGTTATTTATGCGACTTCAACGCATTGGCACAGTTGTCTAAATCTTAACAAAAAAGAAGAACAGGAGAAAACTTAAACTATTAGCATAAAATTGTTGGAAAAATTCTCAAGTTTCATTTAGAAAATTAAATAAAATATTTAAGAAAATTCTCGAAATTTCTCTTTAAGCTAATTTCAAAGTCAGGCCACTGTGACTTGTCGTTGTCAAACCTTAATAGGCCACCAATGGCATCAGGCAAAAGACATTTTCACTTTGTTATCCATTGCCACCCACACTCTGGGGAATATTGTAGAGAGAGAGGAAAGGAAAGCAATGGAAAGCAAAGCTTTTTACCTGTCCTTATATATTTTGGTTAGTTCAACTGGTATTGGCCAAGGCTGCGACTGTGGCGAGTTTAAGCTTTACATTTTTTTGCTTTGGTTACCTAAAAATAAAATATATTTCACTGCACGTACTACTGCCACTTGCGAACGCGTTTTCGGTTATTTTTAATATGAAAACGTGACTTTTTTCTAACAAAGTATTTGCCCTTTTGCTAGTTTATTAAGAAATTCTTTCGACTTTATAGCCAAGCTAGACAGCAAACTTAACTTTTTGCTTTAAAATACATAATAGACAACAGCAATAGAAAACAGGTAAGACTTTGAGGGGACAATTTTAAAATGGGAAAAACAAAAATTCGAGGATTTTTGTTTTCTAAACGTTTATTAAAATTCACCGGATTCCAGCATACATTTAAAAAATAAAGAAAAAATGCTTTTGATCTCAAGTTTATTTTTAAATATAATAATAAACGTCAATTTTATGTCTAGAACAATAAAAATCCTTACACAAAATTAAATTTTTATTTAAAATAAATATTATTTTAGCTAAAATCTTGAATAAATTAAAAGAAATAATTTTAAAATTTAACTATTTAAATTGGCAACTAATGAAACTCAAAAATAAATTTTTATAATTTGATTTTTATTAGTTTCTTTAATATTTAAGAATAGTAAAATTGAATTTGTATTTCAAATATAATTTCTTTATGGTTTAATTGGTTTTGTAAATTTTTTTTCATATTTAAATTAAATATTTATTTATAATTGAGTTACCCAACTATAAAAATGGTTTGAATATATATTTTTTTTTTATTAGTTTCTTTAATTTTGTGAGAACAATAAAATGGAACAAAATAAAATTTTTATTTAAAATGAATATTATTAATTAAGAAAATGTTTGCAAAAACTGGCAACAAATTAAACTCAAAAATAAATTTTTATGATTTGATTTTTATTAGTTTCTTTAATTTTCAAAAATTGTATTGTAAAATTGAATATTTGAACATGAAAATGTTTTGTAAAAATTGGCAACAAATTAAACTCTGAATAGTTTCTGGAATATTTGTTTAAAGTTAAATAATTTTGGCTTTCTGAGAATCTTAAACCAGAGATTATTTTGGTTGGGTTAGGTTAACAAAAGCTTAGCTTAATCAGCAAACAGAACAATTTCTCAATTTCAACTACGAATCGACTACCAAATCGGATTGATTTTGCTTGTTCTGTTGCCATTTGCCCTCATTTTCCTACCTTGCCCAGCCCACACAAGGATATTCACATAAACTACAAATGTGCCAAATGATAACGTTTTCATGCCCTGTACCGAAGGCAAACGGGTATTATAGCTTTTGGAAAGCTATGTAACGCACAGAAGGAAGCATTGCCGACCCTATAAAGTATATATATTCTTGATCAGCCACGTCTGTCTGTCCGTCTGTCAGTCTGTCCGTCTGTGTAAGTTCTTGGATCTCAAAAACCGTAAGAGCTAGAGAGCCCAAATTTGGTATATATACTTGGTATATCTGCACGCAGATCAAGTTTATGTTTTTTTAACTCATAGATGGCGCGATTGTGCAGTTCCAGCAGTTCAAATTTCAAGCTATATAAATGCATTTGTTATTATTTTTTTTTTTTAACTGTAATAGCTAGAAAAGCCGGTTTAGGGTATCCCCAAACTCGGCTACGGCCGGGTTTAGCTTTTCTGATAATTTTTTGTATTTTTTGGGGTGTGAGAGCGCATCTGTGCGCCTCTGGTCATTGCCTATGGTGGGAAAATGCCCGAAACTTTCTCGCTCCCTCAATTTCCACAAATCAGCATCAATAAACCCCCAACCCACAAATGGATGCGTGTGCACAATTGCATTCCTTGGATGGGAATGGTACAAAACACCCAAGTAACCCAAAACTAAACCAACCATTCGCTCGTTCATTCGTTCATTCATTCACCTCCCGCGGTGAGCAGAAAGCATTCGACAAACACGCACAGACTATGTAAAAGGAGATTTTTTTTTTTTTTCGGTTTTTTTTCTTTCGCTTGTTTTTCTGATGCGATTTTATATATGTATGTATGTATATCCATGATGCGCTTATTCGACTTCGTATTATCCAACCCACAGTGCTTTTCATGCATACAAATTGCTAAATTATTTAAGCAGCGACGACGACAACAGCAACAACAACAACAACAACGATAACCGCAGTGTCCAAAGCCATCAAGGAGGGGAGGAGGGAGAAGGGAGAAAGACTCCCCGCTGCTATTAGTCCAAGTTGTCCGAAAACGCAGCCACAAATGTAATGGGCATGGCCATACACACACACACACACACAGAGAATGAGAGGAAAGAGCAACGCGTGCCCAGGTTAACTTGAACCTGGTCACACACACACACACACAGCCAATAATAAATAAGTGGCCAAAAAGCATAGCATACTTTCAAGCTGCTACCAAAATGGGAACGACGACGACGCCGCACAGTTGAACTTTTTTTTTTGCGCAATTGTTGCTACTTACCTTCCATTACAACTATCTCTTTTCCTTCCTTCTTGCCTCATATTCATATTATTATTATTATCTGTGTCCTTTTCTGTCTTCCACACACACACACACAAGCATTAAATTCAATTTAAAATTCATGGCATTAACTTTAACTTCAACTTAAGTCCACCACAACTGCAACTTGATAAAAATGGCTAACTGACTGGTTGGCAAACTTGGCCCTTTTTTTGCCCAGTGTGTTCGTGTCCTGGATTTTTGCAGTTTTATAATTTCATTGCATACTTTCGTACGCCCATTAACACCATGCGTGAATAGCAAGCGCTTCTATTTCATATGTGAATGTGAATGGCAAAAAAAAAAAAGTTGTTGCCAAAAAAACAAAAAAACAACAAAATATTTCCATTTATGCATCCAACTTTATGGCCAATTGGCTGCTACAGCAACATAAAATTCAAATATTGCAACAACTGAGTAAATTTAAAATATTTTTACGCTAATTCAAATAGCAAATGTTTTTAGTCAATCATTAGTATTAAAATGGAATTTCAATAAAATATGTCAACAAAATTTTAATTTAACTTGTATAACATTGAAAAATATAACTGATTTTTTTTTTGAAAGCTTTAATTAAATTTGAAACAACTGGTCAAAAATATATGTTTAAGTTAACTAAATAATTACAGAGAGCCAAATAAAATAAACAAAGTATAAAAGCTGGAAATTCTTTTCCTTCATTTCAATATCCAAAAAAAATTATTAGGTAAAATGAATTTACACAAAATCATTGAACTTTAAATAATTTTAGTTTTTCTGATTTGAAGAAATATTTTCTTTTTATTAATTGAAGAAAGCTTGATTATTTTTATTTGCCTCTTCAAGTGTCAATTGAGTTTTCTGGCTGCTTTTTTTTGTTTTAAATTGACCTTCTTGGCACATCAAAGAACTTTAAAAATAACATTTCAAATCACACAAAGGTTTATTAGTAACCAATTTTGATTTTTCAGACCCTTGGCTATAAACTCACCTCTCGAAAAGAGAAATCTAAATCCAAAACCAAACCCACTCACATTTTTTTATTGAATAAAAATCGTTTGTGCCCATCCATTCGATTGTTCGTATTTGCTGGCTGGCTGGTTGGGTTGGTTCCTGGCTCCTGGCTCCTGGCAAAAGGACTGTGAGGACTGCTGACTGACTTTAACACTGGATGGTTTGTTGGAACAAAAACAAAACAGAAAACAGAAAACACAAAACAACAATGAAATCCGCGCCTCACAAAAACAAAAAAAAGTAAAAGAGAGATTTTTCCCTGTGGAACATGTTCAGCAGCAAATGCCACACACCAATGGCAATGGGAAAAATGGTTAAAGGGATGAACAGGAGGATGCTGGAAAGGAACGTTTCTCGTCCTCGTAAAGCAGCCAACAACATGGCAAACATTTCAAATCGGCGGGTCATGATTCAAGTACTCAGTCAGCTGTATTTTATTGAATTAAGGCGGACGGAATGGCTGAATCTACTTTTACTGGAGGAGACGATGGTTCGTTGGCTGCCATTGCATACAAACACAATGCAGCTTTGATGCAGTGCCACACACACACACACATACACACACATAGTCAATAACATCATAAATCAAAGCGTTTGCTCAGTCATTTTAGAATTTGTTTGCTGGTAGCAAAAGAAAGAGAGAAAGATTTTTTTTTTTTGTTACCTTTTTGATTTGGAGAGAAGTAAAAATTAAAGCAAATAAAAAACATCATAATTAAAGCATCCTTTCTTTAATTCTTTATGTTAAGCTTTATAAATTTCGCTTTTGTTTGAATAACATTTTTTGTTTTTTTAGCCCTGCCCCAAAAAACCGCAACTTTTTGTTGTTAGCCTTGAAAATAGAATAGAAAATTTTGTGCAACTTTCTGTTGCCACTTTACAGACACCCCATAAAATACCGTTGCTAATTAGTCAAGTTTAATAAAGTTAAGCTAGTTAAGCTTGGACCCTAAAAGTCAAGCACTTCATATTCTAAGGAATTTTTGTGTTCAGCTTCAGTTAATCTCGATTTTCATTAAACCACAAAAGCAAAAAAAAGAAAAAAAAAATCGAAAAAAAATATAAAAATCAACCGGGAGGCAATCAAAAAGTCAGATACGCAAAACTTTTTCCCCCAACTTGTTGGAAATTGTTGTTATTGTATTTTATTTATTGTATTTTATTTACACGCCCCATTTTGACTTATTTGTGAAACAATAAATGCCACTTTAGTCTAGACTTGCTCCTTCGTCTCTTCTCTTCTTCTCTCCTTGGTCCTTTGGTCTCCTTCAACAAAAAAGTTTCGTCTTCCGCCTTTGGCTCTGACAATGAGTGAAGAAAATTGTCGCAAAAAAACAGTCATCAACAGATTATGATGATAAATTTGATGCTAATAATTTCGGGGACAAGTCAATGACACTTTTCTAAAAATTGTCTGTAATGCAATAAAAATATAAACATGTAATGGAAAATTTAAAAATGTAATGAAACGTAAATAAAAATCATTAAAATTTATATAAAATATTGGCGAAAGTTTATTTATTTAAATTCATAACTGAATTAATGAAATAAAAAATTAATTAGAAACAATTAAAAATGTTATAAAATGTTTCAAGATTGAAATTAATTTATTAAAATCATAAATTAAATAAAAAATTAATTAAAAAACAATGAAAAATTTTATAAAATGTTTCAAGATTGAAATTTATATTTTAATTAAATATAAAATTATTTACCTATTAATTCAAAGTAGATGTGATTGATAAATGCAATTAAAATAATAAACAATATTGTAAATAAATAAGTAGGTAATAAATAAAAACGATTACAAATTTTATCAAGTGCTTAAAAATGTAAATTTTTAAGTGTTTTTATGTTTTAATGAAACCTCCTCAAAATAAATAATAAACAATAAAAATAAAAATAAATAATAAAAAATAAAAATGAAAAAAAGGGTAAATTTAATTTAGGAAAATTTTCTATATTTTGATTAAAACCTCTTCAAAATTATACCAATCTAAAATTATTATTATTAATTATTATATTAGTTGAAATTTCCAATTTAATTAATTTAAAATTGATAATAAAAAAGAGCATCAAATATTCAAGGCGCTGTGGGTCAGTAATTCTTTTTTATTTCGTTTTTGGTATCAAATGTCATAGACCTTAACCCTTTGTCTGCCCAGGGACATGCACACAGGAGAGAGTTTAATGTTTGGCTGACACAAAACGAGGTGACAGGCGAACTGAAAGGCGCCAGAAAAACAAGAAACAAAAAAAAAAAAAGGATAGGTAAGCTTATGGACACAAATTCACATGTTTGTTGAACTTTTTTCTCGCCCACGTTGTTGTCTGACTTGTTGTCGTTGTTGTTTGTTCTTGCTGAAAAAGGATTAACATTTTCCAATGTCGAAATATTTTTTTTTTTTTCTTTTTGTTTATTTGTTGTTTCAATCCTTTTTTGTTTTGATTGTGTTTTTTTTTTGTTTTTGTTAATTTAAAAAATATTTTATGCTTTTATTATGCAAAATATTACGTATACGCACTGGTTAACATCGCTTAATTGCTGAATAATAATTGATAAGCTAGCGCACTCTCTTTCTGGTTTTAAGCTCACACAGTATTCTGTTAATTAAGCTCCTTTTGTATAATATAATGCCATGTTAGTCGACACCCAACAACAACAACAACAACAGAAACAGAAACAACTGATAGCCATAAAGGCTTTAATTAATAATACGCCCATGGTTTGCCAAATGATTTGGATACATTTCTCTGTTATTATCACGGAAGTGCACAAGTGACCACCTGACTAACCAATAATTCCAAAAGTGTACATTCAACAAGTAACCAATTCAAATGAAATTTAATACAAATTAATATCATTTAAATTTGTGATTCAATTTCCAAGAAATTCAGAGAATTATAGAACAGATTCTAAAGCCGATAACATTTGCAATTGCTATCGATTGTAATCTTTTAAATTGAGAGTTGCCACACTTTGATCAATTTATATATTGTAAGTATTATACGCAAGAACCAAGAATAATAAATATATATAAACATGGCTGTAAAATGAGCCAGCATTGTGTATTATAAACTCTGTCTCTTTCTCTCTCTCTCCTCCTGCATCTTATAATTCCGTCATCCGCTTCTACTTTGGCCATGCTCCATTGTGCAGCGAATTATACTAATAATCTTTCGACTGGCTGCTATTGTGTTGGGCTTAACTTGCCTTGGCTATCGCCAAGTCAGCTTCCGACAACAGAGAGACTAAAGCTAAGTACAAGCAGCAACAACAACAACAATAAAAGATCCGAGTCAATAGGAGTATTTGAAAGTAGAATGAAAGTTACGGGCATTTTCTTCGTGTATTTCACTTCAAATACAAAACTTTCTTCATAAAACAAATTCAATAAAAGTAAAAAATTTTGACAATATTCTGTTTTTATCAATAGTTTCGTCTAAAAGTCACAGTTCTGACTCTGTCTGATTTAAACTTGAAGGTATTTAAATACCAAAAGATTTGCTAAAAATAAAAGAAAAATATTCCATGCATTTTTTAAATTTAATTATATTAAATATTAGAAGAAATTATTCTATCATTCTGAATAATTCTATTTTTACTTGAAAGAATTTTAAATGATTTTTTTTTTATTTTACATAAATTAAAGGACATTTTTCTATCATTTTGTATACTTATTTACTTGATAGAATTTTAATTTTAGATACAGGAATATTTCCATTTTTACTTGATAGAATTTTTAAATGATTATTTTTATTTCATATAAAATATTAGAGGAATATTTCTATTTTTACTTGAAAGAATTTTAAATGAATTTTTTTATTTATTTTACATAAATTAAAGGACATTTTTCTATCATTTTGTATACTTATTTACTTGATAGGATTTTAATTTTAGATACAGGAATATTTCTATTTTTACTTGAAAGAATTTTAAATGATTTTTTTTTTATTTTACATAAATTAAAGGACATTTTTCCATCATTTTGTATACTTATTTGCCTGATAGGATTTTAATTTTAGATACAGGAATATTTCCATTTTTACTTGAAAGAATTTTAAATGATTTTTTAATTAAAATTACAAATTCGAATTTAAATGTTTTCAATTTAAAATTGTGCATTTTTCTTTGGCCTATTTATAGAATTTCTACTTGTTTAGTTATTCTCTTTCTTGGTTTACATTTTTAGTAACTTCAACTTGAACTAATTTTTGTTTTTTTTTGAGTACTCGTACATTTAACCTGTGTCAACCTCAACTCAACTGACGATGAGGTTTATACCAAAGGGACTTGCTAAAATCTCAGTCTATATATATCTATATACCTACATTTTTTTTTTCCTAACAATTCCCAATTGGCATGACATTTTTTGGGTGGTCTGTTGCTTTGGTATTTGTATTTGTTTTCTTTGTTGTTTTCATTGGTGTTTTGTTGTCATTTTCTTTCAAAAAAAAAATCGCTAGAATTCCTTGCCAATTTTATAAACAACAATGAACACACAACAGTTGTTTGTTGCCCTGCCAAAGCAGCCAATATCAACGACACAAAAAGAGAGAGAGAGAGTAAATGGGTAAATGGGTAAATGGTTAAAGAATGCCAACATTTTTGCCATGTGTGTGAGAGAGACAGCGAAAGAGAGAAAGGGAGAAGGAGAGTCTGGTCTGGGCTGACAACGACGACGATGGCATTGGAATCTGTCTGCATTATTTTGCTTGTTAAGCAGCTGATGGCGACAACAGCGCAAGCAAAAAAAAAAAAAAAATAATGGCTTGACTTTCAATTGCACAACAAGCATAAAAATTTCATCCTGGGAGTAGGAAAATTGCAGTGGCCTCAATCAAAACTCAACCAGAGTCTTATAAATATGCGTAAACTGTAAGTGTTTGGTTTACAGGTGTCAAAAAAGAAAACTAACCAAAAGAAAGGACCTTTTTTTGATTGACCCTCATCTCGAAGAATTCTTTATTGTTATATGGATTTCGTTCTTTTGTTGTCGTTGCTGCTGCTTTGCTTTGAGATAAATTAAATTTAAACTGATAATAAAAAAATTTACGAGCCAATAAATGCGGCCATTCAAAAGAGAAAGAGAGAAAGGCAGCTTTAAGTTGCTACGACTTTAAAACCTCTCAGACACACAACAAGATTTCAGATAAGAATTTCTCTTGTACACCCACACACACACACACACATGCAAACTGATAACTTAAACGGGACAAGTAGTCAGGTCAGTCAGCCTGTACAAAATAAAGCAGGGCCAGTAAATCAGAGAGAGAGAGAGAGAGAATTGGGGGGGTGGGGGGTTTTAGGTAACTCAACAAAACAAGGCAAGTGCATTGTGAGATAAACTTGGCAAACGAATCCAAAATGAATGAAGGCAAAACAAACGACGTGGTCTGAGAATTTCTCTCTCTCTCTCTCGAACAAGAACAAGAACATTCAAGCTTCAAATGTCACACACACATTGCACCCGCTCCATTGGTGGGAATAACACAATATAACATAACAAAAGGCGCCGCACAACAAAAAAAAAAAAAAAAGAAGCCAACCCACAACAAAGAGCAAAATTGTTTGTTGTAATATATAAAAGAGTAAACGTAAACGACAAGCGGCACAAATAATGTTAGAGTGAAAAGGCAATACAAAATACAAATGCAAAGAGAGTGAGAGAAATTGAAGCAACTCTGGCCATTAAAGCAGATTTCAACTGCTTAGCTGATACTTATCTAGCGACTGCTTTGTCTGCTTGTGCACCGTGAAGCCAAAATCCTCAAAAAATAAATGAAACTAAATCAAAGAAAGGGTTCCATAAAGTCAATGAACTTGCAAGGAAAAGTCTAAAAAAAAAATATCCAAGATATTTCCTATCAACATCATTTAATGTCCATTATTTGTCCTTGAATCTATGACTCAAGTATTATCATTATTTTGGTTCTTATTTTATTTAGAAACTCTCAAAAACTATCGTTTAAATTTAAAATTAAAGCCAATGACTCAAATATTCTTTTGTTTTTTTTTTTATATTTCCTATAAAAATTAATCACAAAAAATATCGTTTGGATGTAAAATTAAAGCCAATGACTCAAATATTCTTTTGAGTTTTTTTTTTTTAGCCAGAAATTCTTAAATTTCCTATAAAAATCAAATTCAAAAAATATCGTTTAAATTTAAAGTCAATGATTCAAATATTATTTTATTGTAATTTCTCCTTTTTTTTAAATTAAAAACTCTTTGGTATTTAAAATGTTGTCGTTAAAAAAGTTACGAAAAAATATCGTTTGAGTTTAAAATTAAAGCCAGTGACTCAAATATTATTTTGTTGTATTTTCTCTATAAAATTTAATGACAAAAAATATCGTTTGGATTTTAAATTAAAGCCAATGATTCAAATATTATTTTATTGTGTTTTCTTCTTTTTTTTTAAATTAAAAACTCTTTGATATTTAAAATGTTGTCGTTAAAAAACTCACGAAAAAATATCGTTTGAATTTTAAATTAAACTCAATGATTCAAATATTATTTTGTTGGGTCTCCTTTTTGTTTTTAATTAAAAACTCTTTGATATTTAAATGTTTATCCTAAGAAAAAATATCGTTTAAATTTAAAATTATTAATAATATCGTTAAAATTTAAAATTTCTCCCAGGCGCTGAGTGCTGCCAACTATTTGGCAACTCTTAATTATGTATTCAGAGTTGTCAGCACTGTCGTTTCGATAACAATAACAAATTTGGCTAAACGATCGTTTTGCACTCGCTTTTTTCTCAGCTAAACTTTGTTCTTTTTTGCTTCAATTTCAATCAATTAAATTAAAAACAAAAATAAAAATGTCAAGAGACTCTGACCAGGAAGGACTAAAACTAAAAGTTGGAGAACTTTTTCCATTCTTTCGCATTGAAAAGGTTCTAGACAAACGCTTCGAAAATGGAGCTAAACAATATTTAATCAAATGGCGCGATTTGCCCAATACAAATAATACCTGGGAGCCCATGGAAAGTGTGCAGAAATATTTTAAACAGCTCGAGGAAGAATTCATGAAACAAGGATTTGGTAATTTGCCCACGAGTATAATTAATGAATTTCTAGAGGACAACTCAGAGAAGCTGTTATCCTCGGATTTGGTGGAATTTGAGGAGGCCAATTTGAAAGGCTATGAAGAAGCAGTAAGCAAGTGAGTCAAAATTAAATAGCCTTGACTAGTTTTTTTTTAATTAATTCGAGTTTTCATTGCACTTCATAGCTGGAATCATTATCTAAATCTGACGGAAAATCTTCAAGGCTATGAAGCAGACGATGAATGTGAATAAAGTTTTTAACCACTGTGCCTGAAACGTTGTTGAGTTCTCTTCCTTTATTTTTTTGGTATTTTTCATTTGAGTGGGAAATAAAGAAACAAATGTAATTGCAGTACTAAGAGAGATGTGCCAATGTCGCCAAAAATCAAGGAGTCAAACCAAAATGAGCAACAGTCAAGTGAGCTGCAAAAAAAGCTTGCAACAAGCACAGCAAACAACAAAAAAAAAGGAGCAGTCGTCAAACAAACATACAAACAAATGAAAATGAGCAAAAGCAAATGTAAGTTGATGCCTGTCTGACTGACTGAATGAATGAATGAAGATGACTGCCTGGGTTGAATTTGGTTTGGTTTGGTTTTGGCTTGACTGAATCCTGTCTGCCTTTGACTGTGTCCCTCTTCTGCCTGCTGCCTGCTGCTGCTTCATAAATTCAAATTTGATTTTCATGTTGATTATGATGAGAGGCACAGATGATGATGAAAATGAAGATGGCAATGCCAAATGGCAGCCAGCAGACTTGGCTTTATAATAAATAAAAAAAAAAAAACACAACAAGAACAAACAAACAAACCAAATATAGCCGCTGATTATTGCCTTTCTCTCTCTTTTTCTTTTTGTTTTTACGACTCTAATGAAAGTTGCCACACACACACACACAAAAATTCCTTCCCTCTTTACTATCTTTTCATATGCATTATGACCATTTTTAGGCAGTCTTCGTCTAGATTGTTTAAGTGTATTAGGCCAATAAATATTTTGATTATGCATGGTTTGCTTTGGTTTGGTTTGGTTTGGTTTTGGGTTATGCGTCATCAATGCAGAATATTCATTGGATCACGTATACGACACGTGTGAATCACTGAAATGAGCTGTTTACCATTTTGAATAGTTTAGGCCTTCACTCATATACATAAACAATATTTTTTCCACATTCCACTTTATTATTATGTGCGGTTGGTATTTTATTTTTTTTTTTTTTGAAGGTTTTCCATCAATTTTAAATAAATGCACACAATGAATATTTTCCAAAAATGTTATTTTCAACCTTTTTTCTTTTATTATTTGGTTGGCAGGAAATCGCTAGCGAATTGATCTTTGAATGCAAATTAAGTTATCATTATAATCTGTTTATTTTTTGGTTCATATTTAACTTTCAAAAAAAAAGCTAGAAAATTTAATTTATTTTGATTAAATTTATTCATCATCATAATCTGTTTATTTTCCAAGTCAATTTAAACTTAAAAAAGCCTAGGGAAATCTTTAACAAATCGTTGGGTTATTGGAATACTTTCAGAATCATTTTTAATTTGAAATTTATTGAAATTCTATATAAAAATAAATAATCATTAAATTCTGTTTATTTTCTGGGTCATTTTTTATTTTAAAAAGGCAAATTATTGATATTCTACATAAAATTAGGTTATTATTAAAATTTGCTCATTTAAATAAATAAATTTCAACTAATCATTAAACTCTGTTTATTTTCTGGGTAATTTTTTTATTTTAAAAAGGCTAAAATAATTTACTTAAAATTGATTAAACTTAATTAAAGGGAAATTCGTAGCGAAATGCCAATTAGAAAGCAAATTATTGAGACTCTACATAAAATTAGGTAATTATTAAAATCTGCTTATTTTCTGGATCCTACTTAACTTAAAAAAGCTTTAAAAAATTGCTAACAAATTGATCTTTGAAAGCAAATTTGATTGGAATATTACTGAAATTAATAATTTTGGAATTTCCAAAAAACAAAAGCTTTAAAATATTCATTTAAATTGAATAAATTTAGTTGCAGATAAAATAAAGTAAGCATTAAATTCTGTTTATTTTCTGGATCACATTTAACTTGAAAAAAGCTAGAAAAAATGTAATTCAAGAGAAAATGCTAGCAAATTGGAATATTACTAAAATTCATAATAATCTGCTTATTTTCTGGCTCATTTTGTAAATCAAAAAGACAAGAAAAAATTAATTTAAATTGAATAAATTTAATTGAAGGGAAAATGCAAAAATTCTCCAGGTTTTTATATTTTTTATATTATTGTATTTATTTATTTTATTTTTATTTAATTTTAAGCTTAAATCTTTATAATTTTAGTTTCAACCGAAATGTCTTTAAACCGATCAACAACTGGCGCCGTTGCTGTTACGGTAACTGTTGCCAGTTGTAACGTTCCTATTACCGTTACCGCTGTTGAAATGGGAAAACAATCAAATGTGATCATAAAGCCAACTGTTTTTATTGCAACAATCCATAGAGTTGTCGTTGTCCTCGTCGTTGTTGTCGGCGTTGGCGACATTCTGTAAACGTTAAGGCCCAAAGCGTCGAGCCAGAATTGTGGGCCATTGCACCGCTTGGCCAAAATACATACAAACATACAACAATCAAAGCCACGAAAAATGCATTTTTACAACTGAATGCGTAGACGACAAGCAAACCAAACCAAAGCAGTCAGACGGTGGCTGAGGCGGCATATGGACATGAAAAGGCTTGAAGGCAAAACAATAGCAAAGACACAGACATTGTGGCAACAATGGCAAAGTGAAATGCAGACGACAGCCAAACAGATAAAAAAAAAAAGAAATGAAAATGAATGAAAATGAGGATGACAATGTCAGCAATAAAAGCTAGAAAGCAAACAAGCTCAAAACTCTGATGATTTCTTTAGGAAATACTTGGTATTCCAATAATCTAGAAGTCTAATTAGATTTCAATTTGTCATCTAGATTGTTCAGGAATATATACTAAATATGACTTATAAACTGATTTATGTACCTATTATAATGGCTGACATCAGTTTCCTGTCTTATTTTAGATACTGCATCTTCCTTATTGCCAGTAAAAGTCTCAATTACCATTGTAAATGTGAAAAGGCAATAATTTGAGACACACACACACAAACACACACAAAGGAATGCTCCTCCTGCGACATATTGGCAAGAGAATGAAAAAAAAAGTAGACAATTTCCATGGCAATGGCAATATGAAAATAATAATAACAGGCAACAAGCACACACAAGAACCACAAGGTTGAAAATTGGTGGTATAACATATCAATGAAAAGGAATTTATTTTGACTCTTCTGTCCTTCTTGGAATACAAAAAAAATAAATAAATAAATAAACGAGCTCTTTGATATATATTTTATTTTTGCAATTTAAAAAGGGTTTTATGCAATTATTTCTTTTTCAATGGAAATTAAGCAAATATCGATTTATACTCGATAAATAAAATGCAACAAACGGTGAAAATATTAAAATGTTGTAAGCCAATTTCAATTTATTCATATTTGATATTCGATAAATAAAATGCAAGCTGCCAATTCGCCTCAAATTTATTGAGGAAAAAACAGAGCCATTTTAAAACAAGTAAAAAAGTTTTCATACAAATAGTTTTTCAATATTTTTTATTTATATTCGATAAGTAAAATGCAAATGGTACAAATAAGAAATGGAAGAAAATATTAATTTTTTTTTTTTTTGCTATATTAAAAGGTTTTGTGCAATTAATTTTCCAATAAAATGAAGCAAATTTCAATAAATTCGATAAATAAAATGCAAATGGCTTCAAATTGTACAAATAGGTGAAGAAAATATTGATATGATTTTATACAATTAGTTTTTCAATGATAATTAAACAAAGTTCAATTTAATCCTATTTGATATTCGATAAATAAAATGTAAATAGCCCCAAAATGACTGTGGCGATTATAAAAATAGGTAAGAAAATATTAATTTATTTTTGCTATATATAAAAAGGTTTTATGCAATTAATTTTCTAATAAAATAAAGCAAATTTCAATTTATTCCTATTTGATATTCGATAAATAAAATGCAAATATTGATATGTTTTTGGCTATATGAAAAGGTTTCATACAATTAGTTTTTCAATGAAAATTGAACAAATTTCAATTTATTCCTATTTGATATTTGATAAATAAAATGCAAATGGGCCCAAATGAAGAAAATATTAATATATTTTTGCTATATATAAAAAGATTTTATGCAATTATTATTAATTAGGCAAATTTTAATTTATATTCGATAAATAAAACGAAAGCTTTGCCAATTCGCCTCAGAGCCATTTAATGCAATTAAGCAAAGATCGATAAATTCGATAAATGCGACATGTCTGTGCCTGTCTGTGCGAATGGCCCCAAATTGACTGTTTCTGTCTGTTTTTTTTGTTTTTTGTTTTTTGTTGTTGTTTTTATCCTGTTTTTGTCTCTGTGTATCGAGTCGACTGCTTGTTAGGGAAATTTGTGAGGCGTGTATGTTGTGTGCTCTCCTTTGACAGATTAAGACAAGGCATTCTGAGTAATTGAGTGGCTGTCCTTTGACCTTGAAAGCAAAAACAGCACAAAGCCCATACATACAAGGACATTTTCATGAGACCTGATTTGGAATTTAACCCAAAGGCAAACCACAAATTCACATATAACTTTAAAACTTTCACCTGCAATTAGAAAGTCAGGGCACGTGAAGGCGTGAGGATTTTTGTTGGTTTTTTTTGTGGGGGGGGCGGGGGAGCGCCATAACCGTAACCAACCCTTAACACTTTTTCAAGCCGCAAAACTCAACTAGCCATACACACATTGTGTGTGTGTGTGTGTGTGTGTGTGCGTAGTTCACCCCAAAAGGCTACAAAATTCAATTTACTATGCGCGCTTTATGACCCGACCCAAAACGCATGCCAAAAGGAGTACAAGGACGAGGAGGACGACTCACTCCTCCTGCTCAACGAATCAGACTTTATGACCAAGAGATCCCCAACCATTTTTATCGCCCTCTCGTAGTCCTCGTAGTCGTCCCTTCTCATGCTCTTTGACCTTCGATTACCACACACACACAAACACACACACGGAGTGTGCTACCAAAAACAGTCATTACAAGTGCTTGCTTATTAAGTTCCATGGCTCATTAAGCTCCAACAATAAACGCTGTCAAAATACCAGGCAGAGGGCGTTGGGAATGGGCGTGGTTTTGTGTAACTTAAAAGAGCAACAAGAAAATCTCCCACTAATCCATGCTGTATTATCTAATTGTCAGTCTTAACAGGGGATTACTGTACTAATTTCTCACACAAACAACCGGTGAGTGTTTTTCTTTCTTTCTGGCCTGGCGGCACTATTTTCCTACTCCCTCGAAAAACTTCATAGTGTCTGCCTCATTAGCGAGACGGACGGAGAAGGACGAAGACGGACAAGCGTAAAATCTTCCTTTTTTTTTTAAGTTTCCCCCGGCTGAGCTGACATACTGCGTCTTTGTATATCTAAGGAATTATAAATGTGAATTTATGTGTCGAGGGTTTATAATCCACGAGGCAGTTTTTAGCACTCATTTCGCACGAACAAACACATCCAAGGAAAAAATGACAAAAGCAAAAAAATAATAATAATAATAATGCAAAGCAAGTTGACCAAAAACCAGAAAATAAAGACAATGGCTAAAAATAGTGAACGAAAAAATATATGGTAAAAGAAAAAATTAATTTCTTAAAGGGAAATCCCAAAAAATGTATTTTCAAATTAAGTGAATTTTCTAGCCTAATAAAAATTGCACAAAAAATATTTTGGTTAGTCTGAATTTTTCTACAAATTAATTAATAGCCTAATAAAAATTGTACAAAAAATATTTTGGTTAGTCTGAATTTTTCTACAAATTAATTAATATATTTTTTAAAAAATTAACTACAAAAAGTTATAATCTGTTAAAATAGAAGATATTTAAAATAAATAGGGATTTCCCTTGCTAGATAAAAATTTTATAAACCATATTTTAAGCATTCCATTTTTGTTCTATATACATATTAAATGATATTTGAGGAAAGTACAAATTATTAGTTAAAAAATCTATGAAAAAATTTAAAGCTTAATTAAAATTGAAAAAAATAAAATTACTTGGAAAGGTTTTAGAATATTAATTTTAAAATTTCAAGTTCCTAACAATTTATTTGCCAAAGTTCTGAAAAAAATAGAAATATTATTTTTGGATCTCAATAAAATTAAACAAAAAAATATTTTGAGTCTTTAACTTTTTTTATTTATATTATTTAAGGTTTTGAGAACAAGCAATTAAAGATTCAAATTCATTTTTCCTTATATTATTTAAGGTTTTGAGAATAAGCAATTAAAGATTCAAATTCATTTTTCCTTACATTTTTTAAGGTTTTGAGAATAAGCAATTAAAGACTCAGATTCCCTATGTTAATTAAGGTTTTGAGTTTCAGTAACCAAAGATTTCAAAGTTCAAATTTCAATTATTTATTTTCATAGGTATTTTTGTTTTGTTTTTATGTTCTTTTGAATTGCCTGGAAGTAATCTCTTATTATCTCAATTTAAAACCAATTTCTTTGGTTTTGTTGTATTTCTTTTTCGCTTTCATCTTTTTTTTTTTCATTCTCGCCCACTATTTATTATTTTTCTTTAACCACAAGTTTAACCCAAAAATATTTATGGGCTTGTGGTAAACTCTTTGTCTCTCTCTCTCTCCCACTCTCTTTCTGTTTTATTTTTTTTTTTTTGAATTGTTCTATTAGTTGCTTTGTATACCGTTGGCTTTAAGCATTTCCCGTATTTTACTGTCATTCCCATTCATTCACATTCACCCAAACCAAGCGTTGGCGTCAGCGTCAGCAGCGTCTCTTTTGCTTGTTGGTCTCCTTTTTAGTTAGTCTCTTCGTTATATCTAATTTTTTAAGTGTGTGCATATATGTGTGTGTGTGTGTGTGCTTTGCCTTAGGGGGGCATTTCTGAGAAAAAGAAGAAAAAGCAAAATGAAGAGAGTATGATGAAATTCCCTCTCTCTGTCTCGGCCTTGCCTCTCTCAGTGTCTGGCTGTGCTTTTGGGGTTTTCTACTTGGTCGTTGTAAATTACTTGATTCGTTGTTAGAATTTAATTAACATTTTGCCAAGTTTTTCTTTAGTCTTTTAGTTGTGTGTGGGTGTCTCAAAATGCTTGCCATTTTCCCTAACCACCAAAGTCTCATTCCCAAGTCATTTGTTTGGTTGGCCAAGAGTAAGTGTGTTTATATGTACATAGAAATCTATGTGTGTGTGTGTGACAGGCCCAGAGCCCATTGCATTTTATGCGGGCAGGAATGGGCAGGCCCAAAAACGACGATGACATGGCTAAGGCTTAGTGAGTTTATGTTTACACGTTTCCCTTTTGCTGGCCTCTGTTTTTAGTAAGCAAACACACAAACACACACACACACACAAGATATTTTAAAGTGCAGATAATTGCGCGTGTAGACAAAATGGATTTTCGAAAATTTATACTTGTTTAGAGACATAGACATAAATTGTTATACAACACACCACAGAGACGCAGAGACAGAGAGAAACAAGTCCTGTTAAGTATTAAGCCTTCCTTGTAAAGCATAAAAGTATGCTACATAAAAAATATAGAAATAAAGCCACAAACCAACAAACATAAAGAGACAAAGGCAAAGCGAATTTCAAATTATACTTACAATTTTAAATAAACTCAAATATCAATAAAAAAAAAAACGAAAACTACAACTAAATAAAAGTAATACAATTAAATGAAATCAACCATTAAACTCCACACTAAACTTTATTAAACAACCAAAACAAAAGGCACAAAAATGCAAAAAAAAAACTATTCAAATATTTGAAGCTGGCAGGCAATTATAACACACACACACACACACACATACACTTACACACATATCGACAGACAGGCAGACAAAAGTAATGAGTTAATTGGCTGGCCATTCGCCATAAATGCTTCACTGTGTGTGGAAGTGTATGTGTGTGTGTGTGTTAGTCCTTTGAAATGAACATGACTCGAATTCAATCAGCAGAGACAGACAAGTTATTGGCAAACGATTAAACATTTTTTGCCCTTTTAATAAAACCAATTTCATTTCATTTTTTTTTTCAATCAAAGGAAAAAAGATAATTCTGAATTAAAATATTGTAATAAAAAAAAAAAATAACTTGAAAAATATAATAAAATGTGTAATAAATATTAATGAAAATTATTCAGTTCAAATCTACTAATTAAAATAAATTAAATAATCTGTCAAGTCAGAAATCTATTAAAAAATATAAATGAAACAAGAGCAAGTCAGATATCTGTTAAAAAATAGTTTAAAAATTAAATCAGAATTTTGAAAAATTAAAATAAATTAAATAATATTTAACAACATGTCTAATAAATAATATAGATTAAAAAATAAAATATACTCAACTAAAAACCAAATTATTGCAAGTTAGAAATCTGTTGAAAAATATAATTAAAGCGCTTGAAAAATGTAAATAAATTAAATTTAAAAAAAGTATTTAAACCCAAAAAAAATACTCAAAAAAAATTATTTAGTCAACTTTCAAGTTATAAAGCAGTTGAAAAAATATTAAAAAAAAAAAGGAATCAAAACCATGAAAAATTAAATATTCAAACTATTTCAAAATATATAATAAATATTATGGAATCAAGAAAAATTACTCAATCAAATTCAAAATTATTTCAAGTTTTAAATCTGTTGAAAAATATAATTAAAGCTCTTGAAAAATGTAAATAAATTAAATTAAATAAAAGTACTTAAATACCAATTAAAATAAATTATTTAGTTAACTTTCAAAAATATTTAAAAAAAATATAGAAATAAAATTTTAAATAGAGTTCTTGAACAACGTGAATAAATTAAATTATGGAAATATATTTAAACTATTCCAATTAAAATATGGAACCAAATAAAATAAACTCAATCAAAATTTAAAATTAATACAGTTAACTTTCAAGTTGGAAATCTGTTTTTGACACCTTTTTGTGGGATTCAAGTTTAATATAAATTTTAATTAAAATACTTTGACTTGAAATAACCAACAAAAAAAAAAAAAGTACAGTCTCGCGCACAAGGAAGCGCTTTAAAAACTACCAAATACAAAATAACCAAAAAAAAACAACAACAACAACAACAACCATTAAAATGAGCATAAGGAAAAAGTTTTCATTTTAATTGAAATACAAAACAACAACAAATTATTATAAATACAAATACTTACCTACACACACACGTGTGTGTGTGTGTGTGTGTGTATACGGAAATAAAATAAAACAAAAACAAGAAGGGGAAAAAAAGTTTATAAATGTCTAAACGGCGTAACGCGACAACGTTTTACATTTAACATAATAAATATTTACTTTCTGACTCCCCCAATTTTTAAGGAGAGAGAGAGACAAAGGGAGACTGCTGGCAAAAGCTTCACACACACACAAACACACACATCTACTTGACAATGTTAAGCTTAAACAGTTCCATTTACACACGTCGCCGGAAAGACTGCGAGCGAATGAGAGACGGCGGGGGAGAGGGAGAAGCAGGCAAACAGACAGATAGGGAAAGGCACACATAACGGTACATTAATTGATAATTGTTTTGTGCTCAAAAGAAATTAAACAGCAACAGCAGCAAAAGCAGAAGCAGAAGCAATAGAAAAAGCCAAAAGCAGCTTCCTATTTGACTCACTCTCTTTCTCTTTCTCTCTTGCTTCCCCTGCCCTACATATATACGCACCATTACTTAAGCAATGCTGGAAGTTCTCTTTTCACAGCCATTTCATCTTCTTCTATTTTGTGTGTGTGTGTGTGTATGTTTTTGTGTATATTTTTTTTATTTCCTTTTAGTGTTTGTTTTCATCAACTTTTTTTGCTGCTGCTGGTTTTTGAACAAGTTGTGCGCAGCAGATTGCATTTTTTTTACCGCATTTACTTTAGCCTTCAACTTAATTGAACGATTAGTTTTTGTACATGACCACGCCCACTCACACCTGCCCACCCGTCCACCTGCCACTATCTAATTTTATTTGAGCAACAACTACAAAAAGTTTAGCTCAGCTGGCGCGAAATCTGCTGCTGCAGCTGCAGCTGCTGCTGCTGCTGCCGTCAACGTCGGCTCTTTTCATGTTTGCTCTTTGACTCCTTTCCAAACGCAGCAGCAGCAGCAACAGCAAATAAAGTCAAATGGTAAAGCACTAAAAAGTCAAAAGGCCAACCAGCAATAGCAACAAAAACTTGTAGTAATGACTTCCAACCCACACACACACACGCAAAAACTCTCTCTCCCCCGCACTCACACACATAAACAGAAAAAAAAAACGAAGCAAGAAGAGACAGAAGAAGATTTCTGGCCTGATTGGGCTCAGTGACTTTTGTATGCTCTTTTTGCAAAGAACTTAAAACAAATAATTTAGTTCATTTTTCAAATAAATTTGAAAACTGCCTATTAAATTCGTTTTGAATTTAAAGCTTCTTGTTTAATTTTCTTTTTATTTTTTTGGATGGCCACAAAGTTAAAAGCGCACAAATAAATAAGTAAAACGCATACGCTTGAAATGATACAAACAGTTTCTCCATTCTCCTCCTCGTCCTTCTCATCAAGGAGTCCATGTGGCCAAACAAGTTGAAACGCCTCTAAGCGACACTAAATGCTGGAATCAAGAAGCGGGCCAGCATCCTGAAGGAGGAGTAGGAGTGGCATTGGGGCGTTTCAAATACAAACACACTGGAGCATTCAGCAGGACTACAACCAGCAGAAGCAGCAGCATCCTTGTTGTTGAATTTGAGGTAAGCACAGTTAGAACTGAATGAGCAGAGACATTGCTCTCATAATTGCGATAATGGTGATAATGATGAGGATGGCGAGGACTCAGGGAGGACACAGGACACTAAAGGCCTTGAAAGGCATAGGAGTTGTTTTTTTTTTTTTAATTATTTTAATAAAACCCTATTAGGTTCCATTAAAAAGATTTAACTATTTTTTAAAGTTTTTTTAAATTTTCCTAAAAGGCATTTAGTTCTAAAAAATAACTAATTAAGTTAATACCCATTGAAACTGTTCCCTGAATTATAACTCATTTATTCTAACAGGAATACTTGGGTATAATTTCTAGAAATTTTAAAAATCTCTCAAACAATGTTCTGGAATTATTGTTCTTAAATAATCAATGGGAGTTTTACTTGTATGAAAAAAAAGCAGAAATCTTTTGTGCAATAATTTAAATGGCATTAAAATAGTTTAAGATGAGACGAGTAAAGCTTTACGATCCGCTGGCTTTATAGTTAATTGACGATTATCTTGGCCCAGGCTCTGTCATTGCCATGGCCAGAGATTCCCTTGCTACTTCTTCGTTTCCCCCTCCTTCTTCTTCTTTTTATCGGCGTGACTTTGACATTGTCAACGCTGCGGCGGCTGCTGCTGTAAGCAAGGCGCGTGCCAAGACGAAGAAGCAGCAGCCGCCAATGCGTTGAGTTGGCGGCCGTGTCAATGAGCCTGGGCCCATGGCTTTGTCCACGTGTGTGTGTATGTGTGTGTGTGTGAGTTCAAACACACGCGATAATTAATTTTATTTAATTTTCGACGACAATAAAAGCGCCAACAACAGCGGCAAGTTCACTGCCAAATGAAGACGACGAGAAAAATACAATAAAAAAAAATAAAAGGGAAACTGTTGGGTTGGTCAAAGCAAAGAGCACGCAAGTGTCACTGGGAAAAACAAGTTGACAAAACGTCAACAACAAAGAACAAAAAAAAATACAACTGCAAAAATGGCCGCGGTCAGCGCGGTGAAACAAAGAACACGAAAAAAAAATAATAAAAATAAACGAAAGGGACGGCAGGGCGTGGGCAGCGAGACAGACGGCAGGCAGGCACATAATTATCAACCACATCAGCGTCAGCTACAGACGCACACACACACACACAGAGAGAGAGCGAGAGCAAGTGAAGCAAAAGGCACACAAAGGAAGCAGCCAGAGAATTGAAATGCGAATGAAAGTAGCCAGAAACACAAAGAAGAAGAAGAAGAAAAAAAGCGCACACGCAGCCAGTCGGGCAGTCAAAGTGGACAAAATTGGCGAAACGAAACGAAAGTAAGAAAACAAGTTAAACTTAATTGTCAACATTGTGAGAAGGGAGAGAGAGAGAGAGAGCAATAGAAACAACTACAACAACTAGAAAAGTATGACAGCAACAGAAAGAAGCAACATTCAAGCGGAAATAAAACAGACAATATAAAAAATAAAGGACAACGCATGAAAAGTGGCAAAAAGAAGTTAAAAGCAACAATAATAACAACAACAACGGAAGCATAAAATAAGAGTACTAATGATGAAGCAAAAGCAAATCCAACAACACTTCAATTTTCCCTCTCTTTCTCAAATCAACTCTGATAAAAAAAAAATATCAAAGATTTTTATACAATAATAAACTTTATTTTAATCTGTTGACTTTTATGAAAAACAAACAACAAAAAGTTGACAAAGACAAAGAATTAATTTGATTTTAATTAGTCCAAAAATTGAAATAATAACTTTTAATAAAGCGACGATTTTTCAAAGGTGAATAACTTGAAACATAAATACAAAAGCCTTTAAATTGACAAAATTCCACAAAAATTATAAATGCAAAAAAAAAAATAAAAAGAAGAAATTTTTGAGCTGAAAGAAAAATATATTTTTATTTTTACCTAGAAAAATTGTTAACATTTTTTTTAAATTACTTCAAAAGTTTTTTTTCATGTTTCTTTTTTTTTAGGTCTAGAAAAATTCTATTTGTTTTTATAAATGCCTTAAAAGGTAGAAAAAAAATCAAAAATTACAAATATTAATACAATTATTCGAAATGCTTAAAAAGATTGAAAAAAAATTCTATAAATATTTGAGAATTGAGAAAACTAAATTTATTTGTTTTTTTTGGGTCCAGAAAAAGATCTACAAAGGTTAAACAAAAATTCTATTTATCTAGAAAAAAAAGGTGAAGAAATCAGAATAGATTCCTAAAAATTTAAAAATATAAAAAAATGTGAAGAAAATAAATTAAATTCCTAAAAAGATGAAAAAAAATGAAATAAAAAAATTCCCTTAATGTTTATAAATTAAATAAACAAAATAAATAATTTGTTTTTTTTGGCTCAAAAAAATTCAATTATTTTTTTATGAATATTTCAGAATGTTAAGAAAAAAAATATTAATAAATAAAATTAAAGAAATTAAAAATTATCCACATGTTTACTCACACAATAAAATAAAAATAGTCATTGTTTGTTGTTCCTTCCTTACACTTACCTCCCCCCCTTCCCTTTCCTTTCCACTCACCCACAACAACAATAACAAATTTTAATAAAAAGCACGTTTCAAATAATAGCTAAAAAAAAAAGACACGTAAAATGCCAGTTGAAATTAGCCAACAAAGCTAAAAATACACAATTGCAATACATAAATGAATCATATTTTAAATATTTCAAACTGCGCGCCTTTTTTTTGTGTGGTAAGTGGAGACTGGAAATCTACACTTTTGGACCAAAAACCAGCTGGCAACATGCAATCCCTGACTCCTCAAAGTGTTGGTAAGCAGCTTAAGAATTGGTGATGCCATCACCAAATGGCAGCACCACTGTAAATGGGCAGAATGAATAAAAATAATTATTATTAAGCATTTAACTTAGATTATTTTAATTAGCTGGATGTGAGCGTGAGCGCAGCTTTCGGTGGTAATTTCGATAAATCGATATTATCGATAGTACCTCGATAGTTTTCCCACCTCTAGTGTTGATGTTTTTTTTTATGTGTGTGTGTTTGTGTTGGTTTGGCAATAAAAATAAAAAAAATTAGTTTTTAATTTGAAAATCTCAATTTAAATTTAAATACAATTTTCGAATAATTTGTAATGCATTGCAATATAATTCAAGCACAACAAAATTTATGCCCAACGCGCCACTTTGATTGGTAAGTAAAAGAATTTTCATTCGTACGTTTTTTTTTTTTTTTTGTTAAGCGCAGCTAGCAAAACTACTCAGCCCCCGCTTGGAATATGTCTGTCTGTGTGTGCGTGTGTGTGTATGAGTGTTGGCTTGTGAGCTAATATTTTTTTTTTTGGAATTTTTTCAGGGTCAATGAAAAAAATAATAATAAAAACAATGCAATCGCAATCAAAATGAAATAATTATAGTTTATTGACTCTTTTATTTTGGCAGCGTGACAACAACAAGAAAAATTGAGCATGCAACAACATTCCAATTCCAATTGCAATTCCCGGCCTGAAACTGAAATGCCCACCTGCGCCAGTTGCCTCTGCTCGTTGGCGCACAGCGATGAGCCGATTGTGATTGCCCTGGGCCAGCAATGGCACTGCGACTGTTTCCGCTGCTCCGTCTGCGATTCCCACCTGCACAATTGGTATTTTGAGCGGGAAGGATTGCTCTATTGCCGCGACGATTATTATTCCCGGTTCGGCGATGCCTGCCAGCAGTGCACGGCTGTGATTACGGGTCCCGTAATGGTCGCCGGCGAGCATAAATTCCATCCCGAGTGCTTCTGCTGCGCCGCCTGCGGCTCCTTCATTGGCGAGGGCGAAGCCTATGCTCTCGTTGAGCGTTCGAAGCTTTATTGCGGCGCCTGCTATGGCAAGCGGCAGTTGGCCGGCAGCGGCTCCTGTGAAATCGATGCCACCAAATCCACGGCCACAATAACCACGGCCACGGCCCAAGTGGCTGCCGCTGCCCGGGGACAAAGTAAACCGATGCATTCCATACGCTTGGTCGAAATACCCAAAGATGCCACGCCCGGATTGAGGGTCGATGGCGGCTCCCTGGACGATGGTTGTCCCACAGTTAGGATTACCGAGTAAGTTGCTTTTTTTTATTCTTTAGTATTTTGGGCCTTGTTTTTAATCATGCTAAATTTCAAAAGTGAGTGGAGAAAAATACAACCCTGTTTAATATAACAGTATAACAGTTGAGTAGAATTTAGTTAAAAGGCTAAATTGGGCATTAAAAGACAGAAAAATTAATCAGGGACACTGAAAATTAGAAATAGATTTAATTTGAGAGTAAAAAATTGATTAGACTTAGTAAAAAGCTTGAAAAGTGAGAAATAAATTAATTAAAACTTAAAAATAAATTTATAAGAAGACAGTAAAAAACAAAAATTAATAAAAACTAAACAAAAAAATTAGTTTGAGAGAGAAAAAATATATAAAAACCTTCAAATTAATTATTAAGAGACAATAAAAATATGAAAAACTAGAAATCAATTAATTAAAGGCATTAAAACATATTAAAAATTAATGGATAATAAGACAGAAGTAAATTAATTCAATAAGATAGAAAAATATCTAAAATGCACGATTCAATAAATTCAATTCAATAAATTCGAAATTTCTATATTATCTTTAGGTATTCAATTCAGTAAGACAATAGATTTGTGTATTATTAAAACTTTATTGAGCTATCCTGAGTCAGAGGCCCCGATGCGATTCTTCTATATATGAAAATGCTCAAGGTTTCCATATCTTCATTCAAAGAATCGAAGGCTTTTCTTTTTTTCAAGTCATTTTTGATATTCGTCATTGAAGAAGAAGGTTTCATCCAATGCAACAAAAATGATTTCGATTATTCACACAAAACTCTTCTTGGGCAGTTAATTAGTTAGATCAAAAATTCGAATCGTTTAAGTCAGAAAAAAGTGGTACAAAGATCAAGTAAATATTATTTAAAACATTTAAATACAAAAAAAAAAAAAAAAACAAACTGCTCAAGGAATTTAATAAAGACGAAAACAAAATATACAAAAAATAAATATTATTAATATTGAATTCAATTTGTTAAAAAAGTAAAGAAAAAAATAAATAAATGTCTTTAAAAAGAAAATAAAATATACAAAAATAAAAATAAATCTTAAATTATATATTCAAAAAATATTATAAAGAAATACACATGAAATATAATTTAAAATTTCGTGAAGAAAAAAAATTTAAATCCATAATTCTATAATAAAAATAAAGAAAAATAATTATAAATTAGAAAAATTAAATACAAATGTATAAAAAATACAAAAATAAAATACAAAATATAAAAGGAATACAAATGAAATATAGTTTAAAATTTCCTGAAAAAAAAATAATAAAATTTAAAATCCATAATTCTATAATAAAAATAAAGAAAAATAAAATACAAATTAAAAATGCCTTTAAAAAAAATAGTTGAAAATACTAAAATCAATAAAAATCTCAAAGATTTTATTTAAAAATAAATTTAAATGAATTATTCGTTTAATTTTCATAATTCCTTGAGTTGTTTTCATTAAGGATCTGATTAAAATATAGAAAGATAGCTGCAATTTTTCTCCACTCAACTTTTGCCACATTTAATAAAAATTATTACATTTTACTAATCATTAATAAATTCAATTAAATATCCTTAATCTCTCCATTCCATTCCTGTCGTTTCTTTCTCTCTCTCTCTCTCTCATTAATTCGCTGCTTATCAAATGCTTTTCTCTATTTTCTCTTTCTTTTTTTTTGCGCCTTTCTCTGTGTGTGTGTGTGTGTGTGTACTTATTAGTATTATTTGTAAAATATATGGCCGCGTTGGTAAATATGCGTTCTCATTGCTAACCTCGGTGATCGGTCGATGTTGTGGTTCATATAGGTAAATTTTTGGCTAACCATTCCATTTGCAATGAATTAAAAATGAATGTAAAAACTAATTACACATGAAAATTTCTATAGAATTGATGTAAATTTAACAAATTTACATATTGGTGATCGCATTCTCGAGGTAAATGGGACACCAGTAAGCGATTCTTCAGTGGAGCAAATTGATAAATTAATAAGGAGTACGGAGAAAATGCTACAATTGACTGTGGAACACGATCCCGTCCAAGTTTGCCGCAGTTGCAGTCAGGCGGATATACAAAGAGCCTGCTCGGCCTCAACCCTGGCCCTGCCCCTAACCACTTCGGCCTCGAGCGTAGAGGTGGGCGGCCGGGAGAGGCTCTACAAGGCGGCCGAACAGAGTGCCAAGGCGAGGAAAATGCGTAAGACGGCGGCGATGGCTGCTGCCGGCGTGGTCAGTCCTCTGTCGTCGCCTTTGAAGGAAAAGGAACGCTGCTCGAGCCTGTCCAAGCTGCTGGATGAACAGCATACGGCCCAGCAGCATTCAGATCATCCGCAATTGTATG
The DNA here is from genome assembly GCA_035078625.1 of Scaptodrosophila scaptomyzoidea. Lineage (NCBI taxonomy): Eukaryota > Metazoa > Arthropoda > Insecta > Diptera > Drosophilidae > Scaptodrosophila > Scaptodrosophila scaptomyzoidea. Next base: position 76,912 of record JAWNPY010000076.1, read on the forward strand.
ATTTATCGCGTACGCAAAGCTTTCGTGTCGTAGAGAAGCAGCAGCGTTTCTTTCGCTCTTCGGACTTGGTCATTGGCGAGAAATTGGGCGAGGGTTTCTTCGGGAAAGTGTACAAGGTCACCCATAGATTAACCGACGAGGTGATGGTATTAAAGGAGCTGCATCGCGCAGATGAGGAGGCCCAGCGTACATTTCTCAAAGAGGTGGCCGTGCTGAGACTTTTAGATCATCGTCATGTACTCAAATTCATTGGCGTCTTGTATAAGGATAAGAAATTGCATATGGTTACGGAATATGTGGCCGGGGGATGTTTAAAAGAACTTATACATGATTCAAATCAAGTGCTCAGTTGGCCGGAGAAGGTCTCATTGGCCAGGGATATTGCCTGTGGCATGAGCTATTTACATTCCATGAATATTATCCATCGTGATCTTAATTCTATGAATTGTTTATTACGTGAAGATCGTTCGGTTATTGTCGCTGATTTTGGTTTGGCCCGAACTGTAGATACTCCCCGTTTGCCCGAGGCGAATTCACCGGGCGGCACTGGAACGTTGAGGCGTAGCAAAAGTCGCCAGCGTCGTCAGCGTTATACGGTTGTGGGTAATCCGTATTGGATGGCACCCGAAATGATGAAAGGCCTCAAATATGATGAGAAAGTGGATGTCTTTTCATTTGGCATTATGCTGTGTGAGGTGAGTGAGCGAAATATCGATAGATTATCAAACCTTTGTTTAATTGATTTCCATTTGCCTTGCAGATCATCGGACGCGTCGAGGCTGATCCCGATTTTATGCCCCGCAATTCCGACTTTAGTTTGAACCAGCAGGAATTTCGTGAAAAATTTTGTATACATTGTCCCGAGGCCTTTGTGAAGGTGGCCTTTGTTTGCTGTGATTTAAATCCAGATATGCGTCCCTGTTTCGAAACTTTGCACATTTGGCTCGAACAATTGCGCAGCCATTTGATAATGGAACAAACGCCGCCCATTGTATTGCTCAATGAGATTGAAAACTTTCAGGATACTAGCTATTTAAGTTCCGAAGATGCCTTATCGCCAGTGGCCAGTCAACGTAGCCTGGATCATTTGGATACGTTGAGTCAGCAGCCAAAAGCTGTGGAGGAGAAGGAGAATGTTACGTTACGGGCCCAGGATATACCAAAATCACCGCATTTGGGCAAGGACTTCTCACCCACCGGCGAGCGTTTAAGGGATAGCATGCGGGCGAGGCGACGTCAGCGTTTCTTGGGTGCCCAGCAGCAGCGACGTGGCCTCACCCCGGAAAGTACCTCAACGGAGAGAGCCCTGAAGCAGGCCCTCAAAAAGTGTCGTCCTTTTGGGGAAAAAGGCTATCTGGTTGATCTGAGACCTGGCGAAGAATTGCAATTGAATGATGTGCGAGATTTGAATAATTACTCTGATGTGGATTCCAGTTGTGATACAAGCTTAAATTATAATGAAGTTAATGTTGTACAAAGTCAACCACAGGCAGCGCCAGTAGCACCACCCCAACCACCAGCACCGCCACATATTTCAGCATTTGAGGATATGCGTACGCGTTTGAATCTTTGTCGCAGTAAATTTGAAAATTTGGATGAGGCAAATCGTCGGAATTTCAATCAATCTCAGCATTCGATGCGTAACTTTTTCAAGACGCCGCCAGTGGCCCTGAAAATGTTTCAGCGTTTGGAAAACGAAGCGTTGAATGGACAACAGGCGGCGAAACGCATCAATCAGACGCCAATTTTTGGTCGTCGCCCCATGCCACAAGTGCCTCTAAAACATCAGCATGCCGCCGAATCATTGGAACATTTGGCTCCTGAGCAGCACAAGCAGCTGCCCCCAATGGCTTCCAAACGTGGCAAGGCCCAACTGCCGGCCACCACAATTACCTGCACAGTGCAAATGCATCAGACACCAACGACACAAGCAGCAGCAGCCGCAGCAATTGATTATTTGCCCAAGAAGCATAAAATGACATTGAATTTACCCCCACCGCCAATGCAGAGCACACAAGAGAGCAATAATAAGCGTTTAACCCACCTGAGAACTGGACCAAATAGTCCTGGCAAACAGAAATTAGCACAGAAATCTGCAACGCCCATAATAATTAACAATAATTCATCACCCACACGTCCCAGGCCAAATTCACCCAGCAAACATTTGGCACAAAGGCATACGGCAGCCACAGCTCAACGATTGAATAACGGTGAGTGTTGCAAACGATCGGGCAACTCCAAAAATTTCGATATATTTGATTTATTATATATCTTTTGCTAGAAACAGGTTTTGAAGGGCCTTTGTAGTTTAATTGTCTATTTAAAATTATGAGAAATTATGCCATCAAAATTCTAGCCAGATCGGTTCAATAGGACTCCTGAAATCTTTTTAAAAAAGGAAAAATTCTTCAAATATTACTTGAGTCTAATTCTTTATATAAATTTCATTTGGTTAAAAAAAGAATTGAAAAATATTCAAATCTAAAGAAACTCCTTAACTAGAAACTCAATTTAATCTTTTCTTCTTACAATTAGTATTTATTAAAATATATTTGAGATCATTAAGCTTAAAATCGCCAAACTTTCGGAAATTTTTTTTTGCACTAAAACTTTAACTGATTTTTTAATTAAAACACAACAAAAAATATTATAGTTAAATGTAAAATTTAATCTTTTCTTTGTGGTAATTAAAGAAATTCGAATAATCTCTAAATTTTAACTGATTTTTGAATTAAAGCACAACAAAAAATATTATAGTTAACTGTTAAATTTAATCTTTTCTTTGTGGTAATTAAAAAAATATCGAATAATTTCTAAATTTTAATTTGTAGGTACAGTAAAACTTTAACTGATTTTTAATTAAAAAAAAGTTGATCTTGAAAAAACATTGATGTTATCGATAGCAGCTCGATAGTTTTCCCCAGTTGTAATTCATTAATAAATTGTTTATTATTTGCAGTATCCTCTCATCAACAATCAGGAGCAGGAACAGGAGCAGGATCAGGAGCAGCCAAGACCAATCGATTAAATATACTCAGTCCCGAAAAGGTTCATCGTCTCAGTGCCAAGTTGAGTGATCAAAAGCAAAAGCTGCGTGAAGAAGCAGCAGCGGCAGCAGCCAATCATCGTCCTGTGGCAGGTGTGGCATCAACGGCAAGTGGCAACAATGAACGACGCAAACGTGCACCGCCGCCGCCAGTTAGGACACATTTAAATACGCGTTGCTAACTCAAAAACACATTCCAATCGATAACGAATAAAAAACAAAAAAATAAAAAACGAATATAATCGACAACAATTTTATAAAAATTGTTGAATTGCAATCAAAACTGTTATACAAATAAAAATAAAACAAGGCAACTAATTATAATTAATTATAGAATCTAATGAAAACTAATATAGAAAATGCAAATAAAAGCTCAATATAAACTAACTGTTATAACTCGAACTGTTATACAAAACAAAAAACTAACTGTATTTCATTTGTATTTGTTAATTAAGTTAAGTGCCTGTTATAAAATATTTACACAAAAAAACAAAAATTAAAAGAATTACACAGGGTATGCAATAATTAACAGTTCAACTTAATTGTAATTAATTATATATACACTTTTTTTCAATTTATTGTAAGCGAACGAGACAAAAAAAAACAAAAAAAAAAAGTTAAACTTGTGCCATGTCCCAAAAAAGAAAGAGATAGATAGAGTGTGAAAGAGAGGCCACAACGGAAAATAAAAAGCAATTATATACAATAACCGAATGTTTATGTGTGTATAGAGTGAAAAATAATAATAATTATTAATTTATTACTTTGTAAATAAGTTGCTCAATTTTAATAATGTATTTTTTAAGTATTATACTATAACTGCATTGTAACTGTAACTGTTATACCTACACACACACACAAGCCTATTGCTCTGAAACGCTTACAAAACAACGCACACATGTATTTTGTTATACAAGTGTTATACATTCCCATTCGACTAATTTTTATAACAGTTTGAAATAAAATAATTCATGACATTTTTTTTTTGCAATAATAATAATAAATAATGTAAATTAATTATATATATTTGTTTCTTCTGTTTCATTCCAAATAAATAAATGTAAAAGACAACAAAACAAAAAAAAAACACTTTTCCTGTGTTGCCAATTTTCTCTGCCTCTGCCTACATAGAGGAATCGGAATCAGCTGTTTTTAGATTTTCGTGCAAGCGAGAAGGCAACAACTTCTCTTCGTCACGCCACTGACGTAGCAGCGCCGTTACGTATTCAAGGTCTAAATTTCTGTATCACTGCTGCTGCTACTGCTGCCGCCACTGCCCGTTTTGTTGTACTGAGTGTGCGTACGTACGTGTGTGTTTGTTTTTGTATTTTAGTATGTATACGCCTGCTGCCGCCGACAACGACGACACCGCCGCATACAGCATTTTCTAGTATACATACACAAAACTGGAGCCAAAGCCAAAGCCAATGAAAATATACATACATATAGATTCGTTTCAACCCCCAACAAAACAAATCGCGCCTTCTGTTCATGACGTGCTCGCACGTACAAGTCGCGCAACTGTTGTGTGTGTATGTATGTGGCATACAAATTTACACATACATAACTATGTATGTAACTAAATGTGTGTGTGTGTAAGTTTGTATGTAGATATGTTTGACTGTGCATTTGGCACATACAAACACAGCCCAACGAGAGAGAGCAATTGGCGCTCTCTCTCGCTCTCAGAAAATGGAAAAAAATGTGTACAATGCAAAGTCAGCAAATAATTAAAAGACCCAATGGAAATTTCGGCTAGCTCTAGCTAGGAAATTGTATCTTACAGCTATTTGGTTATTGCCATTTCGTTCTAATAAATTTGTTTATCTTTAAAATTTCAATGCCAATAAAGTAATTCAAATTTTCCACTGGGGTGGTTCTTTTTCTTTACGAGTGTGCTGCGTGTTGTGCTGCTGCTTCTTCTTCTTGATACATTGCTTTTGCTGCTGCTGCCTGCTGCTGCTGCTGCCGCTGCCGCCGATCAATTTCATTCTGTTGCCGAACGTTGATACGTAAAGTTGTCTACGGTCGGTGGTTTTAAATATTACGTAGCCGTTTGTCGCTGTCGCTGCAGCGTGTGTGTTTGTGTGTGTTCGTCTCTCTTTGTATATGTGTGTGTGTATGTGTGTATACTTGTCGTCACCGCATCCAATGTGTGTATGTGTGTGTGACTGACTTGGCTACTACGTGCATGTGAATCGAGTCAAGTCTTCTTCTTCTGTCCTGCAAGAGAGAGCGGAACCAACAAAATTTTGTGAATTTTTTTTTTTTTTTTTTGTAAAGGAAAAGAACAAAAATAATTATTTATTTTTTTTGCTGTTTTAGTTATTAACAATAAATAAATCAAAAAATTCACGCCTGGCCTGCGAAACATGTGTAAAAAAGCATAAAGGAGAAAGAAGAGGCAAAAGAGCCGAAACCGAAAAAAGAAAGAAAAAAAAAACGCAGAGCTCTGTGTGTTTGTTTGTGTGTGTGTTTAAGTGTGCGCGAAAATCAATAACAAAACGCAAAACAAAAAATAAAATGTACAACCAGCAACAACAACAGCAGCAGCAGCCGTGCCAAAGAGCAATGATAAAAAATAAAACAACAACAGCAACAAATCGTCGTCACCGGTCTCTTTATTATTATCTGCCTCATCATTTACAACAACAAATAAAACAACAAGAAACTCAATTATTAAACATTTGTATTGATTAATAAAAAGAAAACAAAAACAAAAAACAATTGAAACGTAATAGAAAAAAAATAAGTGCAAGGGGGAAAAAAAAAACTAACTGTAAAACAAAAATAAAAACTAGGGCGACTTGCGCGCGTAAATTTGGGTCGCAGCAGCAGCAGCACAGCAGCAGCATCTCCCAGTTGCATTTTTCATTCCATTGGCCACTTCCAGTGTTCCGCGTTTCGCGTTCCTTGTTCTCTCTCTCTCAGTTTTACTCTCTCACACAAATATACCGCTATGTCTTTGCAAACAAAACGACAGCACTGCTACCTTTGCGATCTGCCCCGAATGCCCTGGGCGATGATCAATGACTTCTCGGAGGCGGTTTGCCGTGGCTGTGTTAACTATGAGGGAGCGGATCGCATCGAGGTGGTTTTGGATGCGGCCCGGCAAATGAAACGCCTGCATCCGGGCGGAGCGAAGCGGGCCCATGAGAATGGCGAAGTTGTGGTCCTGCAGCAGCAACAGGCAGCAGCAGCGGCCGCAGCGGCTGCAGCAGCCGCAGCAGGACTACAGCAAGTGCCAGGACCACATCCACGGCCAGGACCGTCGGGGGGAGGAGGCGGAGGAGGATCCGCGCCAGCAGCAGCGGCCGCCCATCATCTGCATCATCCGGCAGCGGTGGCAGCCGCTTATCAAATGCCCGTGCCACGAATTGGTCCACCGCCGCCACAGAACAGCAGTCTAATGGATTTTCCCGTCAAACTGGAGTCTTCGCCACATGATGGATCCGGCGGCGGCGGTGTACGGCCCGTACGCATCTCACACATGACGCCCCACCATTTGCCGCCATCGGCGGCCAGTCAACGCGGCTCCACGGGCGTCAGCAGTCAACAGCAGCAGCCCGGCGGAGGAGGAGGCGGCGGAGCAGGCGGATTGGCCGGAGCCAATGCGTCCAGTGGCCCCCCAGCGTTGCCACCGGCCCTGTCAGTCAACTTGAAGCGTCCGCCGTCCGAGGATGTCGACGTGGATCCACAGCAGCAGCAGCAACATGGCAATCCACATGACTTGGTGGGCGGACCGTCGAGTGCCAAGCGCAATGCTTTGGATGATCCCAGTGGCGTGAGACCGCCGTTGACGCGTGGTGAATCCCTGCCAGCTGCCGTTAGTTTTGTCCCCGAACGTCAGCTCAGCTTAAGGGATAAACAGCAGCCAGTTCGGGCGCCCAGTTTTGATGCATCGACCTTCAAGGCAGGCGGTGAGTTTTCATTATTTTTTGCAGTTGTAGTTGTAAATCTTTCCACGATTCTTTCCATTCAAAATGTTGCTGCTGCTGCCGGCCTCTTGGAAGCAGCAGCGCAGCGCAGCAGCAGCAACAGCGCAGCGAAAAGCGATAAAGGAAGTGAACTGGCACACACAAAGCTCTCGAGAACATTTTTTTGCCTTGCTGTTGAAAAGCTTATCAGCCCTGAATTGTGTAGATAAGACAGAAAGAGAGGGAGCGAGAGGGGAAGAGAGTCAGAGTCAGCTCATCTTATCTTATCAGTTTCTTTTAGAGTGGTGCCAACAACGTTTTAGATTAGATAAGACAGACGACGACGACAACGACAACCTGAAAAGACCCTAAAAGAAGAAATGCATTGCAGCAAAGCTTTTTAGTTTTGTATTTTCTAGGGCCACAACAAAACGAAAAGAGAGCAGCAACCCTCAAGTTCCGTGTATAACGGATGCCGTTTTACTTCCCATTGTGTGTAAACCCTTGAAAACCCTTTGCAACGACACGCAACGAGTCGAGTCGGTTGTCATGCGCAGTAAAAAGCGAAAATATACATGCATACATACATATATTTATGTGTATGTATACTTGCACGTAACTGAAATGTAATAACAAAACACACACACACACGCACACAGAGAGAGCGAGAGTGGGAGAGCGAGAGACGTGCAAAAATGACCACCCTTGTCAACTTGCACATCTTCTTCGTCCACCTTGCTAACTGTGTCTGTGCTGTGTCTCCCTTTTTTTTTTTTTACTTTGTTTTTTTCTCTCGCTCTTCTCTGTGTGTATTCCATTCCACTTGTGAATATTGAGCTGGCCCAAACGAGTTTTTTGGCCTGCTGCGCTGCTTCTCTGCTTTTCTGTTTGTGTAGATTTTCTTATATATATAAATATATATATTTTTTTTATACTTAATAGTATACAAAACGTCATTAAACTTGTTTTTGTTATTTTGAGGCTGTTTTTTTTTACGCTATGCGATAACAAGCAAGTTGAAAAACTACACACATGGATAAAAAAAAAAATAATTTGTTTTATTTTAGTATACACGCTGCACACTGATCGCCGCTTTGGTTTTGCTTCTCTCTGTGTATGTGTGTGTGTGCGTGTGTTTGTGTGTATATACACAACATATAAAAAAAGAAAAACAAAAACATCAGAAAAGGCTGAAAAAAAAAATTATTTGCGCATGCCGATGCCGTCATCTGCCGCCACCGGCAAAACCGCCTCACGCACAGTGGCTTAAATTGTGCATGCAAAACAAACAAAAAAATTAAGAAATTCTCTGTAGAATCAATTGCTTAAATATCCCAAAGAAATAAAGCTAAAAATCTAGAATTTATTAAGAAATTCACCATAGAATATTTTATTTAAAATTAATATAATTTTTTGGGAAATAAATAAATTCAAATAGACCAAAAAATATAGTTAAAAATCTAGATTTTATTAAGAAATTCTTCACAGAATATTTTATTTAAAATAAATATAATTTTTTGGGAAATAAATAAATTCAAAAAGCCCAAAAAAATATAGCTAAAAATCTGGAATTTATTTTAAATTTTTTAAAGAAAAATCAATTCTTTTGAAAATATTTTTATTTACCCATTTAAATTGTCATTTTGTTTGATTCAAAAGTTCTATTTAAATTCTCTTAAAAAGATTCTTGTTTTCTTATTAGAATAAATCAGAGAGATCATAGTTATTTTTGAGTTATATTTGTATAAAATCATAAAAATAAAAATCGATTTAAACCACTGTAATTTTGGTTTTGTTTGATTGTTTGTGCTTTTTATACTTTTTTTTTGTTTTTACGTTTTACTCCGTTGATTCTTCTACTTCTTCTTCTTGCTTGTTACGTGTATTTACGTTTAAATTCTGTATATGCGTTTCATGACCAAAATGTGTGTGTGTGTGTGTATACTAAAAATATAACAAACAAACTTTTTTGGTATACATAAAATATATATATATAAATATATATATGTACTTATTAGTTGCTGCTGACACGCAAGCGTCACTTTTATACACACACACACACACACACACATACAAATACAAATACATCTATGAACTTTGTGTATATGCTGCGCAAAAATTTACAAGACTTGAAACGACAACGTGCGCGTCGTTGCCTCCCCCTCCGCCTGCCACTCCCCCTTTGCGAGTATTAAGGCTCTTTTGCCAAATACATACACATTTATATTTTGTTAGAGCAACACGCTGCTTGCTTCTTCATTCAACTCTTAGTTGCCGTGGCGCTTTTGATTCTTCTTCTTCTTGTACTTTTTCTTTCCTCTCTCTGTGTGTGTGTGTGTGTGTGTGTATTTGGGGGGCCTGCTGCTTCTGCTGCTTTTGTGCTTGACCATTCCAATATGCACTCAGCCCTGGCAGCTATATTTTTTTTTTTTTGCCTAGGCCCTCGATTGACTACGACTGAGTGCTTCCTGGTATACACAGAAAGAGAGCAGCAGCAATTCATCTTATACAGTTACACACACACAAAGATAAGGGACAAGTTGGCTTGGGTAATTAGGCACGCAATGCGTAACAAGAATAAATAAATAAATAAAGCAAAGCAACCACATCATCTTCATAAATAAATAGTATTTTTTTTTTGCCAATTTAGTTGCAGTTTAACAATTAAACACGTGTGACAAAAAAATAAATACATTAAATAAAATAAAATAAATTTTATTATCATCATTATTAAGTTGGTTTCTTGTTGATTAGATTTTATATATACATCTATATATATTTTTTTTTTGTTCAGTGTCGTTGGCCCTCTGCTGTTGCGTCGCACCGCACAGTGTGCTTTTAAATTTTTTTTTTTTCTTTTGATATTTGTGAATGAAAGCGAAAATTTCTGTGTGTGATCAAAATCTGTTTTATATTATTTCACTTGACTGGGTTGTTTACTCTCAAAGATAAGCGATTAAACAAAAAAAAAAAAAATCTCTTATCAACTTTGATTATCTTATCTGAAAAAAAAAGAAAAATATTAAACGTAGGTTCAATTACAACAATTTCAATTTTTAGAGATAAGAAAACTGATAAGATAGAAAGAAAAACCATTGGAAATTTCACAATTAATGCAATTAATTCCAGTAAATTCCGCAATTTGTGTTACGACTCTCTGAATTTAATATTTACCTTTCCAAATATCTTTGACGACGTCAGACAAGTTTTACCACCTAAATTTCATTCTTTTGGGTTTATACACACAGCTGTTTTTTTATTTTTTAATCTTATCGGCCATGTACATATAATTTTGAAGTGGCTTGGTGGCTGCTTGGTTATCTTATCAGCCACATTAATGGTTAACTTTGACTGATAGACCGACAGACTATGCTCTATGGCTTGGAACTCTTATGCCAACCGAAAAACCGTATCATTTGTTTATTTTTGATTATTATTGGAGAGGAGACAAATATTTGGTTCGGCGGGGCCTTTAACCAGTCAATGAAAATGATTTAAGCAGCGAAAATCCAAAAAATCTACAACCAACATTTAAAATTAGCATAATAATTTTTCAATTACGCACAAACTGTTTATTTTGTAAACAATATAAATATAGAAAAAAAAACTATACAATACAATATTTTTATGCTTGTATACAAAGCTATAATAATAATGTAAATTAACACGAATTTATATATATATAAACATGGGTGTGGTTTTTTTATTCTTCTTTTATTCAGATGAAAACAAATATTAAAAAAAAAAATATACCTAGTTATAAACATAAATGTTTTTGTTTGTATATTTTTACAGTTGCAGTATTAAAATTCAGAAATAAAGTAAATAAAATTAACTCTTTATTGATGTTTATGAAATCTTATGTTACATTAAAATGAAGCTCAACTTTGAGTTATGAAAATGAGTAAAAAAAATGTGGGAATTCTTAATCACGAGTAGAAATTAGGATTGTATTGTAAAAAATGATTGACAATAGATTTAAATCAATTTTTTTTGAAGCTAGTTGTGATTGTAAATTTAAATAAAACAAATAGCTTTAGAAAAAAAAGAAACGAATTCTGGTAAATATTTTCAATTTATGTTTTAGCTCAAAACAAATCATATTGGCACCAATGTTCAGCAATTGATATCAAATTTAAAATGCAGCAGCTTTTCATAAAATTTGCTGCGTGTTCCTTTACCTCTCTGTCTCTCTCTCGCTTCTTCCTCTTTCTTTCTATTTATCATTAATTTATTTATACGTTGGCAAAATATAAACAAAAATATATTTATAGAATTTCAGTGTATACAAATGCAGTTAGTGTAAAAATTGGCAATGTGTCTGTATTATTTTGTCGTCGTCTGCGTCTTCTTCTTCTTTTTGTTGTTCTCGTTGCCGGTGATTGCAAATTGCAAACGTGTCGCTTGGGAGTAGATTAGAAAAAAAGAAAAAAAAAAAAAAACAAATATAACAGCACTCCATATTTACTCATTTACATTCTATATGCAAACCACTGTGCGGTTGCCTGACAGCATCGTCGTCGTCGACATCGACATTTGAGCAATGTTGCTGGGCTTGTTGGGCATACTAATTTCAAGTCGGTTGTGCTGAATTTTCAATATATCAGGCAGCAAAAGTAAATTGGCTACGCGTGCGCGTGCGTTGCATGCATAAAATAAAACGTAGGAGGGGAGAGAGAGAGGGAGGGTTAAAGAGAGAGGTTAACACCCAACAACCAACCAGCCAGAGCCAGCCCCCCCAATTGTTACAGTCGTTGCTGCCTACCTTCTTCTACTTCCCCCCTCCCAGTATCCCTCTCTTTGTCTCTTTATTCATGTTAATTAGCCACCGTCTTCGGCTTACATTTTCAATTCGATTCGGTTTGCGATTCCTCACATCGTTGTTTTTTTTTGTCAACGAGTCACGCGGCTGCGTGACGAAGACGATGGCAACGACGACGACGACAACAACGAAACCAAAGCAAACAGTCAAAACAAAAGTAAAATATGTCGTCTGTATGTCTGCTACTCTGTGTGTGTGTGTGTATGTGAAGTAAATGCCTCTAGTATACATACACAAAGCGCGTCGCAATCGCCAATGCTTTTTTGCAAAAGCAACAACAACTAAAACCGGCCTGCTTGCTTGCTGCATTTGACTTGTGCTGCCTTATTCTCTTTATTCTCTTCTTTTTCTTTCATTTTCGCATTCGCTGCTGCTGCTGCTGCCGCTGCCTCTGCCCTGTGACGTAGCCGGGTAAAACGACAGCGCCACAAAACTTGTTTCTTTTCGGTTACGTTTTGTATGTGTGTGTGTGTTGGCAAAATGCCCATTTTCAGACGGCAGCAGGTTCAACCGAACTGTGACTGACTGACGTTTCCAATAGGAAAAAAAAAACATACACACACACCGAACCAAAATAGTAGATACTCTTTTTTTTTGTAGCACCCCCAAAGTAGGCCATAATTTAAGATTTAACAAAAAGAGAGCATTTAAATATTAACTAAAAACACATTGCAATTGCACATTGGTGCCAATGCACACGCAAATTGCCAGCAGCAGCAGCTGCACAGTGTCACGCAATGCGGTCAAAAACCGGCCGGGCGCAACGTGACGTCACACAATGAATTTGGCGTTGGTGTCTGTTTTGATGACGTTCCATTCCTCATCGTTTATGGCTGTATATATGTATGTATGTGTGTCTGTGTGTGTGTGTGTGTGCCTTGCCCGTTTGTTGAATGAAAACTTGTTGTGTGTGTTGCCTGCCCCGTTTGTTGTTTATGCTGTTGGTTGGTTGGTTGGTTCGTTGATTGTTGGCACTGTTGCCAAGAAAATACAGTGAAAAAAAAAAAATAATAAATAAATAAATAAACATTCACTCATGCAAACAAAAATCTGCTGCTCTCTATGTTTCGTGTCTGCGTGCCAAGTTCTATAATTACATGCACCCGTCTCGTCCCGTCCCGCCCCGTCTCTGGCTCTCTCCGTCCGCCTCCCCTGAGTTTAGTTTCATTTAAAAATCGAAAGCATTTCTGACTTTTCCCCCACCCCTCATCTCCCCTCTCTTTTGTTTACATTGTATTTTTTTTTCATTTTGCATTTGTTTTTTCTGCAAATCTCATTCAAAAATTTCTAGCAAAAGTTGAAAAATGAATGAATAATATTAATTTTAAAATTGGCTATTAAAAATATTGCCTTGGGCAAAATTTTATTACACATTTCCGGACTGGGGGGAAAGACAGGAAAAAATTTAATTAAAAAAGAAGATTTTCCTCAAACTAAAAGCAATTTCAAAAATTCTATTTCAATAAAGGAAAAATATTAATTGATGTATTAAATCTTTAAGCTACAATAAAACTCAAAAAAATCTGGGGGTTTTTTTTTAGCTGAAAAACTTCATTCAACAAGGACAAAAAAATCAAAAATCATTAATTTAATCTCAGGAATAAAATCACTGCTTCAAAAAAAAAAAATACAGACTAATTTATGGACTAAAATTAGCTGAAATGAGGAAAAAAGAAATCAAAAATCATTAATTTAATCTCAGATATAAAATAAAACTTTACAATGTGTAAAAAAAGTCCTCCTTTAAATATCTATGATCAATTAAATCTCTGATCTATAATTAAACTTTTCACTTGTGACTAAAATTAGCCAAAAATTATCATATTTTAAATATCACATTCATCAATTAAACTTTTCATATTGCCCAAAAATTATCTGAAGAATATTGACTACTTTTTTCTATGTAAAAATTATTAAAATGGATCAATTAAATCATTGAAATAAAATAAAAACTAGAAAAAGATTTAAAAACTATAAGAAATCATTGAAATTAAAAGAATATTGCCTACATTCTTTTAGAAAATTGAGATTGCCTTGTAAAATATCTAAAATATTAAAGAAAACTCCACAAATTTAAACATTTTTCTAATTTGTATTTTATTAATATTCGTTTTTTTTTTTTAATTATTATTTAATTGCGTGTGGCATCCTTACCTTAAATCCTTACTCAAATATCCATTGCAGACCATTTGTCCCCGGCCAGTCGACGCAATGGAGCCAGCCCACCAACGGGGCCAATGCCGCCACGCAGCGTACATTCGCCAAATAGTTCGGGTTAGTTTTATTATTATTATTTTTATAATTTTTATTATATGTTTGTTTTATGAAAGGCTGCTCCAAATCTACACACAAACACACAAAGAGAATAAAGACGAAATTCTAGAAATTAATTAATGGATTAATTGTTTTTTTTTGTTCAATTTAAGGTTCCTCGTCGGGTCGTCGATCGTCTGGATCACGTCACGTTTCCAGCACAACTGTCACAAGCACAGATGTAGGAGGCTCGAATCAGAACCAGGCCGCTGTGGGCTCTGGCCTGGGTGGAGGGGGCGGCGGAGGCGCTGGCGGGCCACTGGGTGGTCCTGGCGGCTCGTCCAATTCCCAGTTGAGTAATTGCAGCAGCGGCGGTGGTCCCAGTGGCAGTGCCGGCGCCGGTAACAATGGGGGCAACGGCGGAGCCGGGCCCTCATCGTTGCCACCAAATGCCATACCCACCGATGGCAGTTCCGCTGGCGGCGGCGGCCCAGGCGGACCCAGCGGCAGTAATAGCGGCGGAGGAGGCGGGGGAGGCGCTGTCAATTCGGGTCCTGGCGGCAGTGGCAATCAGCCGGCGCCAGGGATGAGCAGCGGCGCTGGCGGTGCGCCTGGCAGCAGTGCGACTCCAAATTCGGCAGCAGCAGCCGCTGCGGCAGCCGCACAAAATGCCACCTTAAAGTGCACGCTGTGCCAGGAGCGCTTGGAGGACACACATTTTGTGCAATGCCCGTCAGTGAATCATCATAAATTCTGTTTCCCATGCAGTCGGGAAAGCATCAAGCGACAAAATGTGAGTATTTTGAAATGGAATTCAATTCAATTTGAAATTATAAACGAATACCTAATAATTAACTTTATTTTCAGGGTCTTGGCAATGAGGTTTATTGTCCCAGCGGTGATCGCTGCCCGCTGGCCAATTCGATAATTCCCTGGGCGTTTATGCAGGGCGAAATTACCACCATATTGGGCGAGGAGGTCAAGGTGAAGAAGGAGCGCGAATCTTAATGTCCATTTTATTGTAAAAAGCTGCGCAGAGCTTTGGAGCACTTTTAAAACAACAAATAAAAAAAAAGTAATTGGCATGCAGCATATTTTTTTTTTGTGGCAACATTTGCCTGCCGCCAAAGAAATCGTTGGACGATGATCCAACAATTATTAAAATCTGGTGGCGAAAAAATATTTGCCTGCAACTTTTTTGTCCATGACGACCAACAACAACAACAACAAATTTAAAACAAGCAAATCTTTTGTAGGCATTAAGAGAAAAAAATAAAAAACAAAACAAAACAATTGTATAAACTTGTCCACCAAACAAAAAAATTGGTTGGATCTTGTCGTAATTTTTGTCTAAAGGAAAAAAAAAAACAAAACTTTAAGAAACAAACAACAACAATCAACAAAACGAACACCAAAAGTGCGACTTGTTGTGCGCACAAAACACACAAAAAATTAATTAAGCAAACAAAAATTGTAAAAAAAAGGAAGAAAACGAAATTGAAAAATTTGTAGCTCGAGATATCAGAACATTTTATTTTTTATTTTGTTTTTATTGTAATTTTCTTTAAATATACATAAATATATATATATATATTTTTTTTTGTTTTTCTTACCAAGTGAAAATTAATCTAAGAATAAAATAAACCTTAATTATATATATATCTAATTTTTTTTTTTTTGATAGTTTTAAAATATTTAAGTTTCATACTAATTAATTTATTTTTATAGATGTTGCGTACATTTTTTTCCTCTGTAATTTAAATTAATTTTGTAATGCTAAAAACATAAAAAAAAACAATTATTGTACATATGCATACCACATATTTTTTATATATACAAAAAAAAAAAATCTATAAAAGAAGAAAAAAAAAACACACACATTTAGTTATACATAAATTTGATGTCGACAAAACTAAAACAACAACAACACAAAAAAAAAAAGAAAATGTCTTTTTTAAATGTCAAATTAAAGGCAATTGAGAATATGATCTAAAATAAATAAGAAAATATATGGTAAGAAAACAGAAAAAAATGGAAAGTTAATTTTCATATTGTATAATCAAAGAAAATATATTAAAAAAAACACCGAATCGATTAAACCGGGCAGTATGAATATTATGTAGAGCGTAATTCCTCTTTTTTGTCGTAGTTTAATTAATTGGCTTCAATGTGCCGAGTCATTCTCGGCTAAAAGTATGCAATAATAAAATTTCAAAGTTGTATTTGTTGCGCATATATTTTTTTTTTGGCAACAAAATAACTAAAATTGTAAAATGTCGAAAAAAAAGAAACAAAAAATTAAACCATTTGCATTTTGTTTTATTTTTGTCTTTAATTTTTCCTCAGTTTAATTAACAAGCATTTGTACTCATATATATAAATATATATATAAAATACTACAACCAAGTATTTGTATTGTCTTAGATTTGGCAAAAGGGGCTGCAAAAGTCTAGCCTCAAATAAATATCGGACCAACACAAAAATAACATCTGGCAAACACCAATCATTGAAATTGATTGCAAGACACGCAAACTAAATAATTACCAAACATTGATTGGTAAATGTACTTTGCCTAATAACAATTGAATTTCGAAGCCAAGGATAATTGTTAATGGCAACTAATGGATCTCCTAATAGATAAACGGGACTAGGACTTTTGCAGCTAAAAACAAAAACAATGTAGAACACACTCAACTAAACACATATAAACGTTTTTTACTAGATATGTCAAATACCTACCTAAAAAATATACAAATATATATATAGGAATACTATATAAATAATTAAGTATATTGATACTCGGAAAAGGAAATCAAAAGTGTAAGAATGCGGACATAATTTATACGTAAAGAATACAGCAGACTTTTTTTTTTTTTTTTTTTGATTTCAACACTTTTTGTGATACGCTAAACGATAAACAAACTACAAAAGAGAGTCATCATCTCTTTTTCTCTCTCGCTCTTTTTCATGACAGCAGCAGTCGACAAAAGAGAGTCACACACACACACTAAAAACGTAAGCAACTCTCATTAAAAGTATACGTAAATTACAAAAGAGAGTTTGAGTATAAATTGTTTGCTAAAACTTTACGGGGCATATCCATAGTAAAATCAAATTAAAAAAAAATAATAATATACAAGAAAACTTTGTAATTGTGTCGGTATCAATTTTGTAAATTGCATAATCAAGTATTAGTGAAAATGAATAAATATTGAAAAACAAGCAGAAATTTAATAAAAAAAAAAAACTATTTGAAGCCAATTTTGGCCCAACGAAGCAAACAGTTTGCCAATTGCAACAATCTTTTTTTTTTTTGTTTTTTGTTTGAAATCAAATGAATAAACTTGCAATATGCAAATACCAACGCTGTAGCTCATTAAGTCTTAAAACATAAATAATATTTCACCAACTAAATAAAAACAATTACGAATAATAACTAAAATCAAAGGCAATTTTTATTGTAAAATGTTCGTAAAGGAAATTCCAATTTTTTGTATGTGCATGTGTGTAAAACGTAGGGATATTTCGATATTAACTCACACACATATATATATATATATATATATATATATAGATATATATACC